>NQII01005067.1:129339-175868 GCA_002778355.1 Clitarchus hookeri | reverse complement strand
ATTGATGCGTGCCTTATTGTTGTACCTGGAATCATTCCCAAGGTCAAGTGTTGTCTGGTGATTTTTTAGATGGGATGTTGCCGAGTCGCACGCAAGTAGTACATGTGGGTGAAGCTAGACCAATGNCTTATTGTTGTACCTGGAATCATTCCCAAGGTCAAGTGTTGTCTGGTGATTTTTTAGAAGGGACGTTGTCGAGTCGCTCGCAAGTAGTACATGTGGGTGTAGCTATACCAATACACTCACATTTAGTATTTCGCTATTCTGGATGATTGGCAATTCAATAGATTAACTATAAGGGATGGTAGACCACACCATGACAATCATTCTTCCAATAAGAACGTGAGGCGAGAAATGTTTCCCTACTCTGCTGCAGGTGCCAGTCGCAACGCGCTCATTTCAAATATGGCGCGCGCGTGGCACGAACCCTTGCCGCTTAAATTGGTACATTTACCCTAACGACGAAATATAGGTGAAGTAATACTACGAAAATGTAAAGTTACGTTAATTATTGTGTTCTATTATGTATCAATATTTGTGCAGAATTACAAAGAAAGTTATGGCCAGTAATTTTTTGGAACTGGACACTTCACTTCCAGAATGTGTCCGCTGTATGACTTGGTCGGCAATAAAGTCTGAAATATGACATGTGGGCTGTACCCCAGTGTTAATTTATTTTCAGGAAGGTGTGAAAAGTGTGTTTTAATACGATTTGCAAATGAATAATTTAAAAAAATTTATTTATTTCATTTTAATTTATTACATTACGTATAATTGCATACCTTCAATTTACAGCCTCAGATACTGTTTTCACAAATCCGTAGTGAAAACTTGCATTTTTGTTATGTCAGAAAATCATTTTATGGATTCATATTATATGCATGAACAAAATAAAATACGAGTTATAACTAAGATTTTTAATGAGGGGACAAACGTAATGAAGTTTGTGTGTGCCTTATTAAAATATACTCTATTCAATATATAGTAACATGTTCTGACGATATGATGTTGGCCTAAAATTTGCCATAAACTGCTATAAACTGTAATCGAGATTATGTTGGAATCTTTAGAAAAAGCTAAAATACTTTTTAGTTAACTCTTTTTTAATTTAATAGTTAAACACTAGCTTCCAGTTATAGCGGCTAACCATATTTCAAAACTTTCACACTTTGAAATGTCCTGTAAGGATAACCAGTGAGATTAATTGAGAATGAAACATTCAGTGACGTCCTATACCCTCTAAATATGTTGCAAAATTCTAACAAAAGGCAATTATTACGATACGAATTGCTTCTCATTTACTCTACCTGCTTGAGAACAATGTCGAAATGGGTTTACTATCATTATTGTGTTTATACTGTTTGTTCCAGGTCCAAAACTATCCAAATATTCTGCAGCTGGCAGTATTCTTCATCACTGCGAACCTGGCACAGGGTGTCAAGGTCATGCATAAAAATACCGAAGTAGAAAATGTCCACCAATTTGTCAACGAAACAGCATCCATAATCAAACACTGTGTGGAAAGAAACCATTTCCTCTACACTGATGTCCACCAGAGTTTGGTGCAGGATTTGATCATCAGCTCGCTACATTCATCAGCACTGCCGGTTTCTGTTTTTAACAAGAGGCCCCACTATGACCCATCGATGCCGCAGGAAGCCACTGCTTTCATATTCCTGTCCGACAAAGGAAAAGTGGATTTGTATATGGAATATTTGGCACACATTTCTGAACTTCCTATGTGGAAGTCACATTCTCATGTGACATTTGTTGATATTAATTTTAGTGAGAATCATTCTGACATACATTTCGAACTGTTGAAAACCAGTTGGCAGAAATACGAAACCACCAAATCGTTGGTAATTAGTATGACTGAACACAGTGCTAAGTCAGGGAAATTTGCTAATGCCAAAATATTTAATCATTTTATTGCTCCTGGAATAATGATAAACTTGACCAACCACAATAACACGTGCAAAATATCTGCACCTAATGCTATGGGGTATCCATATAAATGTAAACCAACAGACTTCCCTCCATTTATGTTCGAGACGATGAGTAAGAATGACGTTAAAGTGCCAGGTGGAATTTTTGGTACTATTATGGAGGACGCTTGCATACCACCTAAATGTTTTGTAACGACTGACCTAAATTATTTGAACGGCACGGCTTTGTCGAAATGGGTTTTGCCCTATAACTTTTATGAAACGTATGATGTTATGTTTCCCTATGCTGTACTACAAGAAGGTAACATAAAGAATGCAATATACCCATTCGCTATTCAAAAATTAGTACTTATTGTTCCGAAGGCACTGCAAATTCCAAGATGGATGACTGCATTTCTGCCATTTCGTTATGAGTTGTGGGTTTTATACTTATGTTGTTTTCCAGTACTCGTCGCATTAGGAAAAATCCACTCCCGTGTTTGTGGAAAAACTTCACAAACCGTTTGCAGTAGTTTGGAAATATTCAGATTATTTTTTCTTGGAACGTTAACTCACCAGGTTACCTCTGCCTCGCTGAGACTGTATTTGTTATCTGTGATGGTGTTCAACATCGTCGTCAATAACGCATACTCAGGGTCATTTACTAGCTATCTGACTGTACCTCAGTACTACGCCGACATAAATAACATTGACGACATCGAAAATCGAGGCTTATTTGTAGGATTGCCTGTTAGGTATGGTTCAAATATGGAACTTGACTTTTCGAGTTTAATGTCACAAGTGGATAGAGGTGATAAAATATCTGCAACGTTACTCGAGCGCTTGACTTTTGTAGATACGGTGGAAGATGGCTTAAAAACAACACGAAATCACAGGAATTTGAGCATTTTGTATNGCGCTTGACTTTTGTAGATACGGTGGAAGATGGCTTAAAAACAACACGAAATCACAGGAATTTGAGCATTTTGTATGTTCTAACGGGAGCAAAATACGAAGTCAGCAAGGCAGATAACTTTATGAATAGTCAGCCATTACTTCACATAGTGGATCAGGATATCATGTTCTTGTACCTAGTTTGTGTTTTCCGAGAAAATTTCCCGTATTTAGACGAAATTAACCAAAATATTTTGTCTTTGGAGAAGTCGGGAATCATAGGTGAAACTTTGAAAAGAAGTATCGAGATGGAATTTCGAAATACTGAGAAAGCTGATGAGATAACACCTTTAAACGCGGAACATTTGCAAAGTTTTTTTTATGTGCTCATAATCGGATACCTCATCAGCAGCTTATATTTCCTAACAGAGTTGGTATATCCTCATATACAAACGACAGTTTAATGTAATTCAGTATATAATTTATTTGCATTGTGGCGGGTCCAAAACCATCTCCAGACAACCACAGCTTCCCTCACAGCGTCCACCTGCTTACATCACACACTATCAAGGAAGAGGAAGTGATGAGAAGCACACGTGAGCAATAACCTTATAAAGACAAACTGACTTGTCAGTTACTATAATGCTGTACAGAATGAGTGGGTTTACTCACAACTNTTCAGTATATAATTTATTTGCATTGTGGCGGGTCCAAAACCATCTCCAGACAACCACAGCTTCCCTCACAGCGTCCGCCTGCTTACATCACACACTATCAAGGAAGAGGAAGTGATGAGAAGCACACGTGAACAATAACCTTATAAAGACAAACTGACTTGTCAGTTACTATAATGCTGTACAGAATGAGTGGGTTTACTCACAACTTCACAACAACAATTTTTTTAAATTGTTTTCCTGTTTTTAATTTTGGCCACGCCTTCTCTTTTATACTCTTAAATACTTTCCAATTACATACAAATAACATTTGTTTCAAAATCAACAATATTTCACAATTTTTCAAAATCTGTATTTTATTTATAGAGTATTCTGATAATAAAACATTAATTAAATCTCTATACACTTCTATTTGAACACATAACATTAAAAAAAAATTTATCAAAATATTATTATGGAGATCACGCAGTCCTTTTGTCTTCTAATCAAGTATGCTCCCGACCACAATTCAACATTTCCAGACTAATTGTTACACACCATTCTCAAATAAACCAATACAATATGAGAGCCTAGGGCGTTGCCGTCACCAGTACACCCATAAGGAGAAGGTAATGCTCATGCAAGGTCACAATTAATCACAGCCACACAACCACCTGTCCTCGATTCTCAAAAACATTAACTCATTGTATCACTAGTGTTTGGTTGCATTCGACAATTTAGCTCTTCTCCGTCTCGTTGTTTCCATTTGACCCCTCGTAATGTTCTCTTGATTTTTACTTCTATAAGTAAGCTTGGAAGACAGGTAGGATATCTCCTGGAGCCTGAAATTTCTTTGTTGAACTGAAATTTAGAATGAAACGCTCGATATAAAGCCACAATGAAAAAAGTTGTCAGCAAGTGATAATAAAAGAAATAAACACTATGCGTAAATATGTCCTTGAGTTACTTTACGTGGATTGTGGCTGAAACTAGTTTCACATCAATTATTTTGTTTGGTCAAAATTTGGACCAATCACCTAAACTGCTAAGTGTTCAGGTAGAAGACTTTCCTTGTCCACTATGTAATGTCGTGATGATGAGGAAAGCCACAATCGTAACATGGACTCTTGCGCATTTGCAGTTATCTTAGCTAATTTGCAAGTTCTCACCAATATCGGAGCATTGAAAAGCTCAGAAATATGGATGTATAACTATTACCCCATTTATTACNTTTGCAAGTTCTCACCAATATCGGAGCATTGAAAAGCTCAGAAATATGGATGTATAACTATTACCCCATTTATTACTTGAGTTCGCGTACAACAGGAATAAGCACATTTCAGTCCGCAACAATCTAAACTTTGCACTCTAAATTATATGTTACGGCATGACAATACTTTCCCTGATTAACCGCCAACATTACGGAAGTCCGCGCTTTCTATAAAATATAAGCAGCTATGGGCAGGGATATTTTACAAGGGCTTATTGATCAAATGCTTAACAACACTGCGGTAAATATATTCGTAGTAGTGTGCTTAAAGCCTTACACAGTTCGAAGGAGCTGAACACATCACATGTAAACTGCCACACCTGAAGTCTCCAAGCCAGCAGGGATATCTGATTTGCGAGCCAAGCATCCTGGCCACTAGAAAAGATGAGCAAACCCCCTCAATTCAACCATAAAATATTAATTTTCAGTTTATTATTTTGTAACGATAGTTAACACTGTGTATACTATTACTATCGTAACACATATATAAAATATGCACATTTGTGATTAATCAGAATAGGTTCATTCCTTATTTTGTTTATNTAAACTGCCACACCTGAAGTCTCCAAGCCAGCAGGGATATCTGATTTGCGAGCCAAGCATCCTGGCCACTAGAAAAAATGAGCAAACCCCCTCAATTCAAACATAAAATATTAATTTTCAGTTTATTATTTTGTAACGATAGTTAACACTGTGTATACTTTTACTATCGTAACACATATATAAAATATGCACATTTGTGATTAATCAGAATAGGTTCATTCCTTATTTTGTTTATNATTACTATCGTAACACATATATAAAATATGCACATTTGTGATTAATCAGAATAGGTTCATTCCTTATTTTGTTTATTTTCTAATATATACTCGAGAGTTACATCCGAGAAGAAATATTAAAATTATTCAATTCCATCTACGTCCCTTCATTAGTTAACGATACTGCCTTAAATGNTACATCCGAGAAGAAATATTAAAATTATTCAATTCCATCTACGTCCCTTCATTAGTTAACGATACTGCCTTAAATGAAGGACTTTTGGAAATATAACGGGTTTTTTTAAAAGTCGTTGTGATTAGTTGTTACGGCTGAAGATCATGCTTTTGTTCAAATGTGTAGGTTTTGTANGGGTTTTTTTAAAAGTCGTTGTGATTAGTTGTTACGGCTGAAGATCATGCTTTTGTTCAAATGTGTAGGTTTTGTATCTATATAATAAGGTTGAGTGGTTTTATGCTTCTGGTAATATTATTGAATTGACTGTAGTTGCTTACCAAATATTCTCAAATTAGCCTTGCAATTTTTCTTAATCCGCAGCACTTTATTGTTTTTGAATGCTATTCACTACAATAATAGTTGTCATCATTTCTTTACTTTTGTTAAATAAATAGATATTCAGTAATCACACATGAGAAAATAATTTAGGCATCGTGTNGTCATCATTTCTTTACTTTTGTTAAATAAATAGATATTCAGTAATCACACATGAGAAAATAATTTAGGCATCGTGTGTAAGTGTGATGCAGTACAGTAAAAGATAATTTAAAAGTCACTATAAACTATTAATTAGTGATGATTTTTAAGTCGTCTGGGTAATGAATTACATATTCGCAGACCATAATAGCGTTATAAGGTAGAAGTTAAGTGAAGAAAAGGGGTTTGGGCAGATCTAAACTTCGAGATCTTGAGATCCAATATTAGGTAGAAATTAAACAATGTTGTCAGTGAATGTTAGGACTTTAAATTAGCCAAATATATGTTATTATAAGTGTGGGGTTTTACTTCTCATACAAAATGAATTTTAGAAAACAAAGCATCTTGGTTCACATGCCCTTGTATTTGCATGATAATTTTGGTTTGAAGAAACCTAAAGTACTTGCTTTGCTTGTCGACTTATTTCTATGTCGACAATATGAAGATTGTCAGAAAATTACTTAAAGGTAAACCGTGCCATCAGATCCTACCAACTTGCACTCACAATGGTACACTGCAAATGTGTAGCATTCATTGCGTAGAACACTCTGATGATGACACGTGATGTAGCAAGCAATGCGACTGACACGTGGCGCCCCATACGGCNCGCCCCATGCGGTAGTCTGTGGAGTTGGTGAAGGCGCTGTCGCAGTCGGAGGTGACGACGTCTGTGCAGAACTGCGCAGGACACATTCCAACTCCACCTCGCTCCCAGGTGGTCGCCTTCCTGCTGGACCTGCGATGTGAACACGCTGCTCGCCTGACACGGAAGGTATGTAACAACAACAAAATTTTAAAAAAAATGTGTATCAACGATTTTTGTTTTCTGCGCATGTCTCCAATATTGGTGCAGGGACCACGGTGATATACAAACTAGAGCGCTTGTTTGATTCCTGACGGAGAACATTCTGGATTTTCTTGCGTGGGAATTGTGCCATACGTAGCCGCTGGTACACAGTTTTTCTCAGGGATATTCTGTTCCACCAACCTTTCATTCCGGCGTTGCTCCAAACTCACTTTACTCTCNCCAAATTACTTCAATAACTCACTCAGCATAGCATTTTGGTTGCAGACACGACTGCAGGATGGGACCTGGGTACTCGGGGAGGGTTACAAGCCATGTTCTCCTCGGTGAAAGCGGCGTGCACAGCCACGGAGCACTGGCGCTCAGGACAGAGGACGGTAGCTTCTCGCTGACGGAGGTCTAGAGGATCGGGCCAGACCAGGGCGCCGCCTTCAACACCACAGGAGTCTTGCAGAGACAGTCCGGCCTGCACGCCACGGACCTCAGCTTACCCGGAAGGCGGTCCAACCTGCACAAGACCACGTTCAGGGGTGTCAAGGCGGTACGTATGAGTAGGCTGTTCACGGATATGTGGGCACTTTATATCAACCTTTGAAAAATGCCACTGCCCCTATCTGCATGCATTATAATTGGCAGAATGACTGGCACGCGCGCAGTTAAGCTGGTAATGGCAGAGAGAAAGTAGTTTAATTTCAAAATTTGAATCTAAAATGTTAGGTAATCATGTGTTAATACTGAAAATATTCTATTTGAGTTCCAGTTTTTAACGCATGAGAGTGTAATAATTGACAAATTTGTAAACTATTTATGTTTCTTATAATTTTACAATTTACCTTGATTGGAGTATGAGTAAAGTGAGCAAGTCTAAAGCATTGTTAATTTTACATACTTTGGAAGATTATACAATTTCCGTAAAAGTAGGTATTAAAAGCAGTGCTTTCAAAAGTGTTTTTAATATATCAATAAGATCCTTTGAAGGGGTTTACACAATTGAGGAAATTTCGTGCTAGTATATCAGGAAAATCCTATTGGAAACGAGTGCAATAAAATACCAATTTGCATGATAAAAGCTGATAGCCTCGAAATATTATAACTAGCCAAAATTAGAGTAATAACATTACGAAGATACACAGATTTAAAATAGTGGTTATTAAACAGAAAAGTGTAATATTTCTTGTAATCGTCCTGCATTCTCACAACACTATCTAATCTCCACTCCTTTTCCAAAAGAATATTTTCATGAGTCCTTCACTGTGAATTTTTTTCACCTGATTCCTCTTCACACAGCTATATTCTGTCCTCTTCTCCTTCCTCTCTGGTTGATATATGGTGGTCACATGAGTAGTGGAGAACGAACAATAGAATCACTGGTTTCGTGTAAAATTCGTCTGGACAATAGCAAAATATCGCATGCTTTTGCACGAGATCTGCCTTATAGGAGGTATTTGCGCATGTGATTTAGTGTGAGACTGCCAGCTTTCACTAGTTTTGTATGTATCTTGTGTCGTGTAAAACTTGCTTAACATACAGCCAATATAAAGGTTTATCGTGAAATCCAAGTACAAACTATATGAAATGATTCGATACGAAAAGTGTGGTAGAAAACGTAATATGACATGTGATCTAACGTTATTATTAACGGAGAGACACGCCCTTGAAAACTGGAAAATAAATCCCTTATGCCACGATACAATTTTCCGTACAAGCGCGGGCGAAAACTTCCATGAGACCTGCTACATGAGCCTGCTTGCAAACAGTTATGAGGTGTTCTTTGGAATAACGTAACCAACGATACTTGTTGGCACACCAGGAAAGACTAGTGCAATTTTTATGATTTTACTTCTTCATCTGTGGATCAGCACCAAGCTTCACTCACGTCTTCAGCATTATGCACAAAGACCAGTCGTTTTGTTGTTATAACTGTTACTATTTTTTAAATAAACACGGATGTTTATCATAATTTCCATACAATGCTGTTATAGAGTCAGCAAACTATGTCGTGCTTTTTTATTTACTTTTGATTCCTGTTTAATGGCTTTAAACGTTTTTTCTCAATATAAAATAAACAAAATGACTCTTCCACTCTATGTGTGATTGGCTAAACTTTAACCTTGTAGAGAACCTTCCATAAAATAACTGCAAAGGACTTATCACGAAAACAACCATAAATAATGCCAGCAGATGACCAAATATTTCATAGAACCAGTCATACAAGCGACCATGCAAGCTCGCATGGAGTCTTTCAAGGAAACTTCCTTAATGGCAAAAAAGGCATAAGAATAGATATCTACAAAATGTCAGAAATTGTGTGACGTGTATTTCTCAGTAGGGTTAGTGTGATTTGTGCATTGATGGTCATTATACTTAAGAAACAAAAATATGATAAATGCATTGATGCTAAGAATAGTGTAGGCAACATATGTATGTTTCTATTCTAGAATGGAAGTAGAGTAATCATAAACTACCAAATTAAAAAGTAAAGACACTTTACTTTTTTATTTCTGTATAGCCTATTCTGAAATGTTACAGGTTACTGACAACGCTACACTAAATCATTTGAAAGATTTGCAAAATAATCAAACCGATTATATCACGAAGTACAACTATATCCTGCTACTTCACGTTGTAGATGTAATGATTGCAAGGTGAGGCGCAAAAATAAGAATGACGATTACGGATTATAATGTTCAGTATACTGCTTTGGGCGTTCATGCCAAAAAAAATAATAAATAGCCGCAGTCAGTCTTTTTTTTGTTTTTTTTATGGGTAACGGTTTGGTATCAATAAGGTATAATTGCTATCGAAAAATAACGACAATATAGGCCTTTACGAAAAGTACCCCAGCTTAACGCGATTTGATTGTAAACTTATCGATCAAAGTTTATTCGCGTATGGAAATTCAAACGACCTTATGGAAAGTCTACCGAATTAATCCGATCGTCTTCTCGATCAACTATGGACTAACGCTGCTCGAAACCGGGGTAAATTGGATTCAGTTTACGACACACGTCAGGTAGCGTGAAATTATGTAAACATTGCAACAGCGAACACAGTTAACTAGTGTGTATAGAATAAAATAGAGTAGAGACATTTTTTCAGGTTTAAATAAGTAAGTAAATATGTTCTGGAACAAAGACACATTCCAAACAAGTATACTTAAACTTCTCAAGTCATACAACGTCTGGCAGTTACGTTTTATTGTAATCTATCACTAAGTATAAGGGTATATTTATTGCATAATATTGATTAATACGGCATTATTTACTTGTTTGAACATGAAATAATAAGTCAGTACATGTGGTCCCCGTCACAATCACATATCACAGCATTGGGCTCCTTCCATAGTAAAAGTTGGGTTACTTTTAAAAAGTGTTCTTAATAAACTGATAGTATCTAGTAGGAGATTAAACCTGAACACGTGCCAGAGTTAACGCAGTTTACTCTATCCGATTACTTTTCGTAAATGCTTTATAAAGAAATAGGACTTCCTCCGACACAAAGACTATTTTAAGGGGCACTGTCTTGGTGACTTCCTGTACTGATGTCGTTGTAAACACTTTTCTTGATTTTACTGAAACACAGTTATTGATAAAATGCTACGAGATGATAAGTTTCCATAAACGTTTATCTTCCAGCATAGAGTTCGACATAGTTGACATCTGGAGTTACCCAACCAACGCCTCATGGAGCGGTATGGTAGGGACTTGCAGTGGGAGGAAGACCATATTGCTGCTACCGCAAAGTTTGTTACCAGCAACAGTTTGGCCGACCTCCCGTGGCACAATCGGTTTCATCGCCGCCGATCTGGGTTGCGGGACTTTCTGGGTTCAAATTCCAAGCAAGGCGATTGTGTTAGTTTAGGTAAGGTCAAATTTATTTGTAAACCGTTCACTGGCTAGCCTTCGGGCATAACAGCGGGAACGTTAATATTGCCATTTCCAATACCAAAGCAACCGTTTATTGCACAGTTTGTGGGCCGGAAACCGCCTGCAAAGTCTCGATTTCAACACAGCTGCCGAGAGTGAGTGAAACACTGAGCAAAAGGAGGGTTATTTTAAAAAACGTTTTCTCCTGAAGCACTGTACACGGCTGCACAAGCTGAACTCGTCAAAAAGTGGTACACACATTATTAAAATTGCCAGAAAAGTACGATTTATGTAGCATATGAAAAATAATGCTTTTTTTTTTCTAATACTGTGTAATATTTTCTTAAAATAACTAACTCAAACGTTTTTAAAAATCGACATTAAGTGTATTTTTTAATCTAAATTAAATTCTATATATATCTTGAATGCTTCAGAAATCACATTTTCCAAGAAACCCTACGTGAAAAACGCAATTATAATAACTTTTATGNAAAAACGCAATTATAATAACTATTATTAAATAATGTAAGCCTACATACATTCCAGTTAGAAAAAGTATAACTTTATGGCTGAAATTAATGGTGTCTGCTACTGCTGGGACCACCCGTCTTCCTGCGCATCAGTGGTCTAAACAGGAAGTGTAGCTTCCAACCCCGACGCCAACGCATCTCTCTTCAATGGATCGTCAATAAATAAAGGAACACTCATCAGATATATCATCTGCTGACAGTAAAAATAAAAAGTAAAGTAAAGACTGCTGACGAGAGTTCCTTTATTTCCTGATGCTGGTGAGTCACTACTCACGAGTAGTGTTTTGACGTCTGTGTTAGAGGTTGTACTTCCTGCTGAGACCAGTGTTGTGCGGAAGGTAAGGCAGTCTGCAGTTGCAGGCAAACAATCATGGCGATGGTCATCCATATCTCTACCCAAGAGACTTTAGCATTGCTGTTATCTGCCGAGTAAGTGAAGATATTAGGGATGGGTTAGTGTTAAATTATTTTCACCTGAATTGAATTCCATACTGTAATTTCTACAAATAATCTCCTTATCATCGAAAAATAGATATATTTCTAACGACACGACAACCTAATAGTCGGGCATAGCGGACGACATTTATTTCTACTGTTGGCACTGCTGCAGTGTGTTCCGCCACTGAGACCACTGATTGGCTGTTGGCGTTCCTTAATAGTTTCCTGCAGTGCTGTTAGTACAAAAAGGAGTAGAGCCAGTGTAGAGGGTTCGTTTCTCTCGGCGAACACACACATATTCTAGTGATGGGTGTGTTCGAGTTCATAATGTCAAAGAGTTCGATACTTACCAGTTGTCGAGATATCTCGAATCATATTGTTAAAACAATTAAACCAGGATCTTCATAGAGGAGGGGAGTGGGTTTTTTTAGTCAAATCATAATAAATTCGAATATGTGAATACCATCATGGAACTTGTCAGTTTTCGAACTATCGATATCAATCTGTGAGTGATAGTTCTCGATTCTTCCAAATATTCGAAAACAAAAATAATCTATACCTGAAAATATTCGATTCTGGCCAGCACTAACACTGGTCGTGCGTGTTGGTGCAGGTTCCACAGGGTACTGGACCTCCACGGGCTGCAGTGTCACGAGCTGTCCCGACTGTACACGAGGAAGTCCGAGTGCAGCGGCCGCTCATCGAGCTTCGTGAGCGTCAGCACGGTGTGCTGGTACGACGCACTGCCTGTCCTAGTCGCCGGCGCCGTTGTCTCAGTAGGACACCGGCCACCCCGCCTCCGCGCATGCGCAGTCTGACGTAACGCGCTCAGCAGCCATGACTCCCGCCTTTACTCTCTACAGTTCGCAGCCGAGTCCACCATCATGCGCTTCAACTAGTATCTAGTTGTTTTTTATGTTTAGTATGAAGCATGCACTCAAAGAGAACTTATTTTCATGGACTTAATTAACATTACAAATAATAATAATATGATCAATATAAAGGAGCCATGCGATGTTTTATGATGTGTTGTATATGTTGTCCACGGTTAATTGAGCACTTTTGTATGCCTTCCTTAGGAATAACTTTCTGTATCATTTTATATGATTCTGCTATTTATAAAATGATTGACATAGCCACGCGCCATAGCAATATTTCCTTATGTCACCGAAGTAAAATCGGGGAAATGTCAGCAATGTAGACGTGCTTCTAAAATGCAAACTTGTACTATAACGACCATAAAACAAGAAACACTATTTACTGTTTTTTTATGTTAGATACTAAAAGTGTAATGAAACCGCGAATATGCTATAACTTCAGTGTCAACAAATTAATCATCACAATAGCAATGCAATGTTGAGTCTCTAAAGTGTTTTATTCAATTTGCTACCAATTTAAGCCTATGCCTGCGTGCAAATGTGTGTTGTAGCGTACATGTAACTATGTGCAGTATTTTTCAAATGTTTATTTCAAAAGTGCTAGCTTTACCGTTAGCAGTTTTTACAACCTAAATTGTCTCTTGTCTCTAAACATTTTACTACAGTTAAGTATGATAGTGAAAAAGTAACACAATTTTAATTTATACAGTCGAGAAATGGTGACTTACACTAGTAATAATGATCATGACATAATAGTAATCAAACAGCAGCTTCGCAACAGGCAGTTTAATGCAAAGCTGCAGCACAGTACTCACTCAGCTGACGAGAGACCGCCCTTACACTTCATTAACATTAAGGTTGAGGCAAATAACGTGGACTGGTAGCTACAGCTGACAACCAATAGCGAAGATCCTTCACTCTCAAACAGGCGGCACAGAACAATCTGCTGGCAGCGCATAGTCCTACAGGTTTTCCAGTTAAGTTGGTAAAATACGATACGTATTCTAATTCTGATATAGGTAAATAATATTCTTCACTTAAACGTATTGCAATCTAGAGTGTTGGAAACTTTAGTTCCTTTATTTCATTCTAACCTTTTTCTAGGAGAAGAACGAGAACAAGCTAAGAAGAGTACAATCATTGAAAAGAACACTTAATTTATATGAAGAATGCATTGCAAATTTTATGTAGGCTTTATAGAAATAGCACTATTAAAAATGTATAATTATCAGTAGTTTGTAAAGTGTTGTATGAATAAATTATAAGTGGCAATAAATTACATTTAATTGAAGAATCTGCTTTAGTTATATTCATACGTATTGGTTTGTAAAAAGTAAGCCAAAAGTTCTGTTTAACAATTACATTTTTTCCCCTTGAATGACACCAATTTTTACTAATGATGGCTGTATGAAACCTGAAAGCACTATAAAGTATTACAAAACAAAGTCACTCTGAAATACAATTTCGTCCTGCAGATGTAGTCCATTCTCACTTACTTCCAACTTTTCTGAAGCCCTGCTCAAGTTCTACTATCACTATATTCCTCCGCCTCATGCAAACAAAGCTTAACCAAGTCTGGAAAATTACTACAAATGTACAGAGCTCCGCGTACATGGGCAATCAGTTTTATGATAAAAACTATTTATTACTAGGCAATACCGAGACATCTATATCTCAGTGTTTTTCTATAGTAATTATAATTTGTATATTGTAATTTACAGAGATAATATAAGTGAAACTTCAATTTAAACCAAAATGTGATACTTTTATGTTAACAGAATTGTAAAACGCATGTGATACACGGCATATTTTGGGTGATTTCTCAAATGTTTTAATCCAAAAGTATCAAGAAACCGCGAATGGATTATAGATACGTCGAGCATAAAACTTGTCGACCTCTCAGACACTTACAGACTTCCAAATTAACTACAAGGGAAAATAAAATCATCTTCGATTACTGTTTTATAATGTGACCATACACATAAAGAGATATTTCCTGTATAAAAAATGGTTTTACAAGGCTTAGTTAAATAAATCATGATTAAGATTAACTGTATTATCCAATTGTTGATATCAACGTCTCGTACAATACGAACACTGCTGAGGGATAATTAGATAATGATATACCAACTCAGATGAGCTACAAGATCCTAAGCTAAACTCGTTAACAGGAAGTCGACATACAAAAACCAAGGAAGGGTAATTCTCGGGTGTTGTTTTTGCCAACTTCGAGAGCAAATATTTAGCCAGAGTAATGCAATCCTTCGATAAAGTACATCTTGCCCTGCACGAAAGCTACACACTTACGGCGTAAGAAATAGTACGACCAAAACACATCACCACGGCCTAATATTGGTTTGTAAAGACGGCAGGAGCCATTATCTAGGATTGCCCTCTAGTTGTTTTTCCAAAAATGTTTTGTAAATTTACAAAATCCGATTAATATTTTACGCGTGCAATTTTAATTCATATTGGCGATGGTGAATTTAATATTATATCTGGTAACAGTTGGTTTTTGCAGTCAGATGGTTTATAAACAGTGGCCTCGTCCATGGGATACTTTTATTAATTATCATTTCTTCAAATAAATGAGTTTTACAACTTCCACTTGATAAAATAATTGCTTAGTGATCATTTTATAATTTTGGATTCTCACCGACTATATCACTAAATATTTTAGTTTTCCTGCCAAGAAATTAACAACAATTGTAATGGAATATTTGTATATAGTTTTTTGTACATTAATAAATACTGTAAGTTTTTTGGAACCATCTTAATAAATATCAAAATAGCGACCTTACATTTTTAATCGTAGAGCTTAAGCAAAAATTATTACATTTTTTCGGAAATATTTAAATGACTGGCGATGTGAAACTGGAATTTCAGGATACAATATAATATAAATTACTTTTCTGAAATATCTGTCCTAGATTTTTGCTGTTTTTATAAAATGTATGTTTTTTTAATTGCATTAAAAAATATAAAGCTTATTGGTCAAACAGCGAGTGAACAAGAGAAGTAGAAGTAGAATGAAGGTAATGGACATGGAGATTCAAGTTGGCAGCTGGCGATCATATCCCTGCAACTATCACGATTCCTGCTCTCTGAATGGCTAAACAATTATCTCTGTATAGTATATTCGCGGTATATCTACACTTTTTTAATGTAACCTTTGAAAAGTCACTTTATGTGTAACTGGTTTCGTTTCTTTCTAAATATAGAATGTATCACAGGCGCTTTATACTTACATCTGCTAACATAGAAGTAATTCATTTTTGGTTAAATTGGTATTTAACTTTTATTTTATCTGTAAATCTAAATATTTCCCAAATAATTGATATGAATAAAAACATGGAGAGAATAGACGTGTTGGTAAAGCCAAGTAATATATAGTTCCCATGCAATATGTTATTTAACTGAGTGCGCACAGCTATTAGTCCGTTTGGTGTCATTTTTTAGACTTGATTAAGCTCAGTTTGCATGAGGCGGAGTAATATCCCGAAAGCAGAACTTTCGCAGGGCTTCATAAAAGTTGGAAGTAACCACGAATGGACTATATCTTACATTCTGTTTACTGCGATCCTTGTTCGATTCTTGATGGGGTTCACGTCTGGAACTTTGCGTGTCACGAACGGAAAAGACGTTGCCATGGTTTGATCGGTGTGTGTTTTCCTCGGAGTTCTCCCGTTTCCTCACCTCTTGTGCTTTCCATCGTTTTTCTTACGGTCTCGTTCCGTGCTATGCTTCAGGGATGGCGGGCACATACGTGTACTTCCTTGGAACACAGTCACTCGGAGGATTATCATCGCTGTAGTGTGTCATTGTGTTACACGCTATTCGCTAGTAACTGAGTATTAATGAAAGTTTTACTAAGAACCACATTTCAGCCCTTTCTTAGCCAACTTGCCGAAGGAAAGGTAGGCTATGAGATCGTTTTCTTGTCTATGTGTAGGTATGTACAGGTTTATAGGAGTATGAGATTCTCCCCAAAAACGTTTGAACCTGTGAACCGATTTTCACAAAACTCAATACACATATAGTACTTAGCAAGGAGATCCCCCTTTTTATAGTTTTATACCACGCTAGATGCTTATTTTTAAAATTGTGACATCTTTAAAGTTCAGTACGCAATGTCATATCTCGAAAGACAAATTAATAATCTAAAACAATTTTCATATTTTGGCAATTTATAACACAAAGATATTGTTTCGAGTCGGTAATTTCGGAAGATAACACTAATTGAAAAATAAATCTTTAACATCATATCTCGAAAAAAACTCTTTGTATCCCCACTAAATTTGGCAGGTAGGTAATACTATTTCAGGTCATTTCAACACGGCTTCTAACTGTAATGTTTTAAAAATAGATCAACAATCAATTTAGTGCACATTCTACAGATTTGATCGAATACAAAACGTGAAGTATACTGATGTTCGTATGTCCTGGCTCACAAACTTCGTCGTAACTCGAGTTGCGCCGAGGGTGGCGATGACCAGAAAATTCTCGCATTGGCTCCGAAGTTGTTGAAGCCCAAGTGGTTCAGTGGTTCGACTGCTCGCCTCCCACCAAGGCGAACCGGGTTCAATCCTCGGCAGGGTCACTGCCGGATCTCCTCAAGTGGGAATCCTGCCGGACGATGCCACTGGTCGGCATGTTGTCTCGGGATCAACCGTTTCACCCACCTTTGCATTCCGGCGCTGCTCCAATCTCACCTCATTTCACCCTCATCGACTTTTAAGACCTCGTTGTTAAGGGTCGCCCAAGTCTCTCAGCTCAACTCAACTGAACCGAAGTCGTTCACTCGTTCATAGATGGGAGTGGCGTCAATGCCGGAGAATTAAGGCCGGGATTACGATGATTTCGCTTTTCACGTAAAAAGTAACGAGCAACAAGTTCACGTATGCCGGCTACGCCTTGACTAACGTGTTCCAAGGAGACTTAATACCATAATTTCACGTAAGGTTCACGTGTTGGAAAAGCTTGTCAATGGCTAGCTTTGCGTGCTACTTGATCTCGCTGACCATCAGGGTCGCTGTGTTGTTAGCTTTGCTTTTCATGGGTTTGATTTTATTTTCGTGATGTCGTCTGCTCACTTTTTCTTAGTAATGTACGTCATTCTCCCGGGAATGAGGAAGAAAAAGTAATAAAAGAGTGGCTAAAACTTTTATTTTTAATCAAAATTATTTCTTAAGCTTTAAATTACTGCAGCATATAACTTATGTTTCTCAGAAGTTCAAAAATGCATGCATGCAATACAGAATGTTTATCGTTAAGTTAGAAAACTTCAGTACGCTTCATTAAAGAAAATTTTAATTTTCTTTTTGAGATAAAGTTTATTAAATACTATGTATTTCATTTACATTAAAAACGTGTCCATCTCCCGTTCAAATTTCATTTTTTGAGTTTATGACGATGTCCTAGTTGTTTTCTAAGTTTGTATAAGTCACGAACGTCATACTTCCGCAAACCTGACTTCGTCACATCAATATTGAAACGCAAATACCCCTGTTTAACCAGAATTTAGAGCGTTTTTAATTTGAAAAGCAAAAAAACTGATCCCCAACACTTTCACTCAGTGCACAACGGTTACGTGCTTACGTGAAGCATCGTAATATACTACCCAAAAAGGCCACGTTTCAAGTCCACGGGAAAGTGTAGCGTGATATGTGTTACGTGTTACATGAAGGTATATTAATCTCGGTCTTATCGCGGATGGTGTGTCGGTTCGCCCTTCCCTCTAAGGGCATATAGTCTATTAGTGTTTTCTTCGCACTTTTTGAATTAAACCTTTGAAAAAACACCCATGTATGACGTTTTGTTTCCTTCCTAAATATGTCATGTATCACAAGCGTCTTGGAGTTGTATTAACATAAAAGTGCCTTATTATTGGTTAGATCGATATCTTATTTGTATTTTATCAGTAAATCACAATATTTCGTTTATAACTAATATGAATAAAGAAAGAGCGAATATAGGTGTGTTGGCAATGTCTAGTAAGAACTAGTTATTATGCAAAATATAATTTCAGTGAGTGCGCACGAATGCGGTGCGTTGGCCATCTGGTGTAATTTTCTAAGCTTTGTTTGCATGACGCGGAGGAATATCCTGGAAGTAGATCTCTAGCAAGGCTTCAAATAAGTTGTAAGTTACTGTCAATGGTCTATAGCGATGATGTGATGGGGAACTACCGCTAGGCCCGCCCAAGATGGAGTGGAGGTGAAGCAAATATCACTGCCCGTATAGACTACAGTACACAATGGTACGCAGACTCCCAGGTATGTTGGCTGCGAAGAAATGAAAATATTCCTAATACTCGTCGTTCCATTGTAAGAGTTAACTTTAACTTTATACCTTGTGAGGTTAGTGTTTCTTGTTTTATTCACATTTTAGCACGATTGTTAATGTATAGTACATTCGTAAATAATTTCAGCTATTCTGAAGTTCTACTTCCAGGATACTCCTCCGCCTCATGCAAACAGTACTTAACCAAGCATAGAGCAATACACGAAAGGGAATACACATCACATTCGTGCCCACTCAGGGTGATCATATTTTGCATAAGAACTATTTCTTCCCCAGTTTCCTCACTGCTTATATTAATTATAAATGAAATTATATTATTTATAGATAAAATATAAATAAAAGTTTAAGTTAACCAAAACTAACGTATTTTGTTTTTAACAGACGTATAAAACGCTTGTGATAGATTACATATATTTACGAAATAATCAAAACGTTAAAGAGAGGGTGGTTTTTCAAAGGCTAGATTCAAAAAGTGTAAAGAAACTGCGAATAGACAATAACACAGTTATGGGTATAACAACTACCTTGATATCAATTGCATGGCGCATGGATAAAGTGATAAGTCCCATATCACAGTTTTGTTTACAAAATAGCGAAAGGATACAATGCAATCAGTGAAGAAAATCTTCAGCAGAGGTTACAAAAGTGCTCAGTTTAGCATGAACACTAATACACGGAACAGAACACATTCTCGTAATTCTAATGGCGCGATATTCTTGCGGCAGTTTAAGCATGTTACGGCAACAGCTAGCGGCCGCCATATTAATTATATACATCCAATTGGAAGTTTGGTTCGCAGAATTTTCGACACTCACAATAGTGGCCCTTTTAATCTTCCGGCTTGAAGTGGAGACGATATATATAGAACTACAGTTAATATAAAAATTGCCCTCATACGCTACCAGCTAAGCATTAAATACAGGAAGCACTCCTGCCGTATAGTTTGCAGATGCAGGCAGGTAAAACAGCACCAGAACTGGGGCAGTTGTCCAGCTCCCATGATCCAGTAAACACAACTTTGATGCAAGTGTCTTCATCAATATATAGATCATTTATAGATCACGAATTACACGTAAATTCCGAGGAAGTGCAATGCTGTACCCCGCTCTTCCTGTTGCGACTCTGTAATATATGTGTGGCAAACAAAGCAACGCGTATCGATACACGACCTACGCTACGTGAAAGGGCGCGTTCACTGAGAGTAGTTAATTTATGAAGGTTCAGGCACAGAATACTAGAATGAGAGTCAGGAGTCTTTTGTAAATGTATGCCTGTTCTCTCACTCCAGTTGGATACCGTCCATGTTGCATATAGGAACGGCTATGTTGGGTGTTTATAATAAGTTCATAACCTTGACATTTACTCCGGTGATTGTGAGCACGAAAAACGGCAAACACATGGTTAAATAAATCAATAAAAAAATTATAAAATATTTATATAAAAATTTAATAAAAATATTTTAAATCCCATTTATTTATTTGCCATACATCTTAACAAGACTGGTGTGTGCAAAATCACAAATCTTTGTAACATCCCTCCGCATTAAAAAATTACTGCATTTGTTCTTTCGGCAGTGTATTCACAAGGGTATCACACCTGACCTCGAACTAGACAAAGTTCCCGGTGGAACCGGCGCTGGCCTCTCCTACCTCCCCTCCTGGTGGCCGAAGCCTCTAAAGGGCTATACCAGGAGCACTTATCTTTCTACACTTTACTGTATCCCCCGCAAGTTAGATCTTACTCGGCTCTTTTACATGAATCTCACAGTACCACCGGGAAACTTTGCATTTTTGACACCACCATGCGTCCAAAAGGTATACTAAGAATTTACTCACACATTCTCTACCGCGTCTGCGCGTAGCCTTCTTTCACGTTTCAAATAAGCATGGTGGTATATCCCTTTATCAACTTTTCGCGGCTCAGTGCGTCCGGGCAGTGTCTGGGCTCAGGTTTGGGGGACAGACGGTACACCAGTACTGTCCCCCGCTCCCTTGCTCACCGGGCGTAAGGAGCAGTAACAAACCACACTGCAGTCTATCGTTACGATCTCATTTAATGCCGAAGGAAGAACGAGATCTGCCCGTTTTTAAGGGACAGTTCCTCGAACAAGACAATGCGGTCTATTAAAACCTCAAAAATACTATAATAACTAGCAATTAGATATCATTATAAGAATTATTTTATCATATGCTACGTGGCCGATGCTGGAGCAAATATTTTCTTTCCTCAATATCCGCAAAAGTCAGAAAAAACATCCCAGACAGCATAACGATTTAAGAATTGGAGTAAAATATATATTTAAAATACAGGAACTCGCCATGCATATTAATACGAAATAATTTGTGTCACACTTAGGAAAGCTACGTACCACCAAAACCCGAGCACATGTAATAACCCAATTCTTTGTAATCACAGACAATCTAACGTTGAACGATGTTGCTCTAGCATGTAGCCCTGCTTTCGCTTGTCAAGGGTTTAAATCCCGCCTTGTACATGGAAATGAAAGAACTTCAGAACTAATTTGTTATCTTCAGGAAAGATAATAAACAATCCCTCCAAAAAAATACATGAATTTGGCTTAGTCTTTGATGAAGCCGAAGACTGCTGATCATTGGAGGTGCCCGTATAAATTCTGTCTTCATCAAGGGCATGACTGATGCCGTGAGCCAGACCGTATCCTGCCTTCGGTTAGTTCTGTCATACACCCTGACTCTCCAGCCACCTGGGGTTTATTCTGTATATACTAATGTATAAACTTCAACTCTACTTTTCTAAGCCATTGTACAGCAGCCTTACATTATTTTATTAACTATATCTATCTCTCGGCTAGACAACAGGCGGGAGGGGGCCCCATGTGGAACCCTTTTCGTTCTCCCTCCCTTGCAGTACTATTCCGTAAGTCTGCATATTTACGTCATTAGTAGAGACTTGTAAAATTCGCATTATTGTTTGGGGAATCTTTAAACTTGAAACATGTGTACGTTTATAATACGTTTGTCATTGGACAATACTGTACATGGCATGCACTGGGTAACTCTACTCCAATAAATGAACACTTCACATTTGTGTGCCGCGGTCACGTACAGTTAGGCAGTAAGGACCTGGCTTCACACCCAGTCAGCAGCCAATACAGAGAAGACCCCAGCTCCAGTACAAACAATACTGTGAAGTCTAGCCTGACGCCGAATAAAGACGCGAATTTTGCGTGTCTCTAGTCATTAGTAGAGACCTGGGAAATTCGCGTTATCTTTTGAGGGCAAATTACATTTTAACTGCGTGTAAGTTTTACTACGCTTGCTATTGGACAGTACTTCATTTGACACGACCTGAAAAATGTCGTGTCAATGAATGTGCACTTCACAATGGTGTCCCTGAAACGTGCATTCTTGTCATAAAGAGAATGGCTTCACACCGAGTCAGCAGCCAATGAACTAACGACACCGGCCAGAGTATTGACAGTGTTGTGAAGTCTAGCATGATGCCAAATAATAACGCGGATTTTGCACGTGCGTGGTATTTAGTACCCATGTTTCATTGCCAAGTCCGTATATTTCCAGTCTTATTTACGCTACTTCCCTGCCTATGTTCCTCCGTTATTCATATACCTTGTGTGTTGCCAGTTCTGCACAAAGTCCTCTAGCTTCTTTAGTACGGCGGGCGAAGCAACCCAACTCGACAGTTGCCTTCTGACGAATACTTGGAATGTTCTATCTATTTGTATTGGGATTATTCAAGGCGGTATATTGGGTACACTCCCACTACAAAGTTTATATATTGGCTTTACATTTGTCTGTGGCTGGTGCGCCAGAGTCCCACCACATAGATCCGGGTTCGATTCGCAGCAGTATTGCACTCGGGTTTTATCATGTGGTAGGTGTGGCTGACCTTGCTGTGCGTCCGCCGGTGGGTATCCTCGGAGTGCTGCCGTTATTCTCCGCCCTTATCTTCCGTCGCCGCTCCGTCTGAAGGCTCCTCTTACGTGTCACACTTGAGGACGGCGTGCAACCACCTCGAAATGATGTCACTATGCGCATTACTCCCACTCTAGTGTGAATGCTCTCTCAAAGAAATTATTCGGAAAATTATCGTACCCATGTATACGCTTAGTTAGAAAGAAGGAATGGTAATGATTTTTCCTATACATTCATTGTAGAGTCCCTAAATTTCCTTAGGAAACAGTCAAATGCGTAAGGAAGTTCCCAACTTTGTATAGTAGCGACGCACAACATTCGTATATCTGCAGGTTGATGTGTGGCATTCTCACCATACAGTGTATGGGTTAAAATCTTCCATTACAGTTTAGGAAGTTTACCAGAAAATGTTTTGCAGTGTATGCCTGCAGTTACCAAGTGACACACAGTATAAATTACACACAGCGATTACAGACGATGTTGGCTCTTAGCTTTTCTGTAAAACCCTTTCACCCACATTACTACAGAACGATATCATGTGAAACTACTTAATGGATAACACCACAGAAGTTTGACACTTGAAGGTTTAATCAATTTATTAGGAGTACAATTGTGATGGTTTACACAAACGGAATAATAATGTGTGTTTGTCATATTGTGCATTCCTTTCTTTAACGGTGTCGTTTGGAGAAATTTTCCTAGTCCATTTGGTTAAAAAACATGAAGTAATTCCGTATTTGTGGTTATAAACTTGACGCTATTCCCCATCTGTGGAATATAGGTGGTTTATATGGTCGTAGTTAATTCCTCCAGGCATAGACTTTAAGGTGCCTAGAAGGTTTGAGGGTATTTCAATAAGGTAGTCTTTTGACGTTTCACTTTACTGGATAATTATATTGTCTCGAGTTTGAACAAAAACAACATACAGCAACACTTCCGAGGTGTGGTACTGTAATTTGGCTACTCGTATTAACTGGGGCGACTTCGTGGTGGAGGGGGGCTTATCTGGGCGGCGACTTGATACTTAACTACTCTGCTGTTGGTGCTGGTGTGCTGTCAGCTGGGGATGAGCTCCGGCGAAGTGGTAGGCCTTGGAAAAAGGCCCGCATTTGGTGTCGTCTCACTGGACTGCTGTTCGGGCTCGTGCTCACGTCCTCTCGCGATTCCTTGACGCAACTCTTCCCTCGGCGCGGTGATAATGAACTGAGACCCTCTTCTCTAATAAATTCGCTTATATGGTCTCCAGCTTCCCTCCCTAAGTCTCGCCACGTGTCTCTTTTATTGGGGGAAGGGATGAGGTGGTTGCCTGCAGTACAAAGCCATTCATCCATGTGTCATGGTACGTGAAGGTTCGGGGGCGGGAGAAGTGGTGATCTGCCCCTTGAATTTACCATCTCAGCCTATTTTTCCGCGGTTTGGCTACAAGGGGAGGTAGGGGTGAGGAGTATTCGTGGCCCCCCACTTTCAATTGGTCAGCCGTTTTCTCAGGCGTGAAGCTAGAGGTGTTCTTGCTTGGCTCTACAATTTCTCTCGCTTTCCTACGTATCTGCGTAGCACTTTCCCGGTGCTCCAGCGATATGCCAGCTCTTACTCGGCACAACCTTGACATGTGTAACTGCGATCCGTTCTGGCTGTCCAAGTGACTCGTGACACGTGTCAACTTGTAGGCGCTCGCGAAGGGGGTAAGCGAGGCTTCTACTCAAAAGGCGTTACACGACAAACTGCTCACGGTAAAGTGAGAACTTTTGAGGCTCTCGCTATGTTTCCTTTCAGCCATTTGTTAAACTTTAACCAACTTTTAAAATAAATGTAGTCATGTTAACATTAAATACACCGTGCATATTCCACTGCACTCGGAAGTTAACGTGTATGGCTAAAATTGATTATATTTAGTGACTATTTTTCTAAGGGCGATGGCTTTCAAAAGTGCTCACTTTACCGCGATAAGTCTATAACGTGGTTTGGATATTACAATATTTTTTGTTCTTCTTTTATGTGTATGGGGTTTTTAATTACCTTATGAAGTGCTACTTTCTTTCTACAAGACAGAAGCGATAGTTTTTGTCCATCCTGGGATCATATATTTAACTAGTTCCTACCTATAGCCTATGGTGGAAAAATTATGTCTTTTTCCAAGGAAAAAATAAAAATCTTTTCTGGCTCATTTAATAACTTGGAATTAAAAACAAAACAAAATATGGGTTTATCAAAATTTAATTTATTACGGGTTATGGTCAAAACCAGTTAATTCAAATTGTAATAATAATCCCGCACTTGTGCACAAACTCGAATAGAACGGCATGTGACCTCTAACATACAAGTCCCGTGTGACGGATATGGCAAAGCGTTTTAAAATAATTACCTTGCAGGAAGATAATTATTTTCTCTCATTTGCCACGCAAAACTCTGAAAAGCACGTTACTAGCTATAACGGTAAGATATATTTTGCAGAGTGCTGAAGAGTGTTTATGGATCCACGCCTATGCACTTCATTAATTATTGTTTCCCTTAGCAACGCTTGTGACGCCAGTCGCTGAAGTACTTTATCGTAATGAAATTCACTTGCAGAACAATCGAGCACATCCACAGCAGAGCTCAGACTGAACCACAAGGGGGACGACAGAAGAGCAATAAGAACTGCAGCATTGCTAAACCAACCATCTCGTCATGACGACAGTAGTAAGTATGTCATTCCACACGGTGTTTCATTCCTTCAGAATTCATTTGCAGGCCTCCGTATCTTGGATAAAAAAAGTGAATCCTTAACGAAGAGACGAGTAATAGTTTTCCTACCATCTTCCAAATTTTGCACTTTAAAAAAACCTGCTACTGTTTAAAACGTTTACAACCCACAACTGCATATTACACACAAAAAATACTTCCTCTCTTCAAATTTTGTTGGAACGTCTTTTTTCGTTTATGTTATAAAATTTTAATGTAATTAGTTTAACCGGTTTTATAAGTCTAGTTATGATAAATTTCACTACGTGCCGCGTAATATGATGCAAATTTGTTACAAACAGTTTACAAGTATTGCTTCAGCAGCCATGATAAAGTTTAAAATTAAGTAAAATGCATATGTTATGAAATAACTTTAAAATTACTATGGGATCCACATGTTTGTTCAGAAATCGCAGGCCATTCCGAAATAAAAAAAAACTATGTAAACGCTTGTAAAGCAATGCGTATTGTTTGCTAATATGACAAAGTGAATATTTTGTCTTAACGTTGATTGTATCGTATAATATACTTCAGATAACAAATTACTAATATAAAGTTCTCGCTATATAACGTTAGGTAGCTAGGGGAGGTGGGGGCAAAACCGCCCCAATAACAATCAGTCTATTAAAATATAAAGAAATTAAAGCAATTTAGCCATTTTTACGGCTTTATTAAGTAATAGTACTATTAGTTCACACATTTGAATTAGTTTTTATGCACAAAAACAACATAAAAAGTGGTAGTAACCTCAAAATTGAATTAATATAAAAAAACGGTTTTGCCCCTAAAGTGGGGCACAACCGACCCCGCAATTTTCATTGGGGGCACAACCGATTTTTGCCGTTATTGGCAAAAATCACAGACATAGTACTCGAAATCGTCTTCTTCATCTATGCCTGCACAGGCATCATGAGCCCAACCAGGACACTTTGTACATTTAATCCAACCATCTGTTGACTTAGATTTAGAGAATATCTCTAAGCAAAATATGCATTCATTATCTTCATCTTCAGCTTCATCATCACTATCGCGTTTAGCTTTCTTGATTGATTTTTTCACTGCTTGTGTTTTCTTTCGCTTAAATTTTTTATTTGTAGTTGTTTCAAGCGTCTTCTTTTCCTTCAATTCCTTTGTTGTTAGTGTGGTCTTCTTGCCTTTTCCTTTGCCTTTAGTAACACCTGGGGTTTTTGTTTTAGATTCTTTCTCAGCAAAAGCAGCTTCCAGTTCTGATTTGTACGGAGAACCTGTTAAAATGGCAGTCTTTCCTTTTCTTTTTGTTTGGCGAGATGCTACCGGTCTTCCTCTATCAGGCAATTTAAAGAGGTCTCTGGGAGACGTAAATTTAAATGTGGATGATGATGGTTGTGGTGAATGTGCTTGGTTGGAAGGCTGTATTTGATTGGTTGTTTGTGGAACTGATTTCTGATGAATAAATGTGGATGTTGATGGTTGTGGTGAATTTGCTTGGTTGGAAGACTGTGCTTGATTGGTTGATTGTGGAACTGGTTCGCTATGAGTTGATCCGTAACCATCATTGCTGAATATGGCATTTAACTGAAGGGGTGGTGATATTGTAATATTATGCTCGGATGGGATTGGTTCCGTCTGGTGCATTGACTGTGGAGGAGAGGCGCATGTTATTTCATCATCGTGTGAAATAGCTTCCAAATTATCCCAAATTAAAGGTGGCAAGATCGAATCTGACGCATTAGTTTCCTGGGAATCACTGTCATGATTATCTTCTACTTGGGGAAGTCTAGAAGTTTCAGTGACAGCAGCATTTTCTACTGTTGCTTGTAGCTCCGGAGCATCTGGCCTGTTCGTGGTTTCTGCGGGTTCAAACCTCCAATCTTCAAAAACGTCAGGGTTCAAAGGATAAATGCCTGTCGCTCTGAAACTGTTAACAGCCGTCAACATTACAGCCGCTTGCATATATGCCATTCCAAATAATTCTGGGACCTGAAGCTCAGTCACCATCCTTGGATAATTTTTGCGCAACCATTTTTTCACTTCTGTTGAATAATATTGACTCAGTGGTGACATAAAGCCAACGTCCAGTGGCTGGAGATTGTGGGAACAGTGGGGCGGAAAACAAATCACAATGACGTGGTTTTCTCGAGCCTTGTTAATGAAAGACAAATTTTTGGTATGCGTAGAGTGGCCATCTAATAATAATAATATCGGCTTTTCCTTTGATGGTTTTGTGTGAGACAGAAAATGATCAAACCACGTCAAAAATATGTCCGTTTGCATCCAGCCACTTGGATGATAAGTTGCAACTGAACCTGGTGGAGCCCTTTCCAAAATGTTGAGATTTTTGGGTGCTCTGACCCTTGGAAAAACGAATAGAGGTGGGATATAGTGACCTGATGCACTCATACAAATTTCAATTGTGATTGTCTTACCACGTTCAGCCGATGTAAGAGAGCCAACCTGAGCTTTTCCTTTTCTGGCCAGGACTTTTGATTCTTTCTTTGGTACGGTTGAAATTCCCGTTTCATCAACGTTATAAATTTGCTCAGGGGTTAGCTTATGTTTGTCCATTGTTTCAGTAAGCAAACCAAAAAAATTACCGACTGCTACCCTGTTGAAACCCATTGCCCGAGCTCCTGAAGTTCCTTCTGGTTTACGCAGGGTTATGATTGGATTCCTTTTCAGAACTTTTTCGACCCATGTGTACCCAGCCATCCCAGTTTCTTTATCAAAATCATGTTGTATGTTATTTTTTTCTGCTAAATTGAAAGCAATTTCTCGCAAATCCTTCACAGTAATGGGAAACAGACGGCTTTCCAGCTGCAGAATGTGATCCACCATTTCTTTTTCTTGATCTTTTGTAAAAACAGTTTTGAAGTTCCCAAGCCCTTTAGCTCCGCTGTTTTCAATATCCAACCCATTCTTAACTTTTTTTACTCTGTCTCTAAGAGTACTAATAGGCACATTAAAATTCTTGGACGCTTTTTTGTAGCCCGTTTCTTTATTAATAACAGCCTCAACCGCACTTTTCATGGCAGATTCATCCCACGACTGCCGCGTTGTGCGCCGCACGTAGTTCCGTACCATTATCAAAAACGATTTCCTGCTGTTGTACCTAGAAACACAAAATAACAAGCATTAAACAAAAATATTATATAGAAATATTTTAGGGGCACAACCGCACCCTATGTGGTTGTGCCCCTATGTGGTTTTGCCCCAGGTACTCATTTTGAAATTAGACGTTCGCTGTGTCTGGTATTTTTAGGTTAGGTTACGAACAAACGATGTAAACAAAGCGCAATAAAGAGCTCACAAGTTTAGTAAATCACTCAATCATAAAACTAGTAATCGGTGTACCTATCGCATGTATAAAATTGTAACGTAATTATAAAAAACTTACCAAATTTCACAAAAATGCAAATAACTTTTTCTTCGCACAACCAACGACACTGACACAACATGACAAGAGAGCGGCCATTGATAAGGTGTGACCATTACGAAAAAAATGTTGCTTTTCAACAAAAAAACACTCGAAATGGTAGAAAACGGTTGTGCCCCCATATGTGGTTATGCCCCCACCTCCCCTACTAGATGTACTTTGTCGTGTACTTATTTGATAAATGATTGCCTTTTTGTATCAGCTAATATAACTCTTTTTTATTATTTGTAACCAGAAATACAAGCTCGCTCCCCACGACACAAGAATCACTCTCGCCCAGCAGTCAGTCTTTTTATCTTCGCCCATCCGATCCTGAGATTAAATCCCCAAGCACCCACCCTGACAAGGGAACAGCTCCCTCCAGATGTTGACGATTCTGAAATAAAGGTCTTTAACCCACTAGTTAACTGAAAAAAGTTAGTGACTTGATGTGTTAATTTAAGTAAGCTGCAAAATGTCCTTCTTGAAACTGGAGGGAAAGGAATATTGTAACAAGCTGTTTTTAAATTAGTTCCACATCTAAAAATACAGCTGCGACCAGAGAAAATTTCAATTTCTTTTGCAGCATTGCACCATAAATCATGAACCATACTCTCTAAGAAATCATTCGAAAATGTACCACACTAGTGTATACGTATAGTAAGTAAGCGCGAGTGGTAAAGTTGTTTCTCATACATCCGAGGTGGCGATCCTACATTTGCTTAGGATAATGTCCAATCCATAGGAAAGTTCCCAACTACGTATTGTAGCGACACTGAACATTCCCATATATTGGTGGACTGAAACGAGATATTGTTTCTATGTAATACATAGGGGAAAAACTTCCATTACAGTTATATGGAAGTTTACCAGAATATATAAAAAATAACATCTGGCGTATAAAAAAATATATTGTGAAATTTGTCAGACAACATTATAAATGCAGATTTTAATTCCCCCACTTAGATCTGTTTTGCGTATATTTCTGTGATTTTACAGGAAACGTGATTTCATATATATATTTACATCCCTTGTATATTGGTGTTGGATCCAAAGGCACCTATTTCCTGTAAGTACCATTTGTGTATACTCCCTTCTCTTATATTTTAATGAGCCGATAAAACTATCAGACCTTCGAACTTCATGAATGAAATCTGCAATTTGCAGCTCTTCTGTACCGGATAGTACGCCACACATCACCTGGCTAAATGTATACAAAAGATAGTCTAATATCTGTATAGAAAATTCAGCACCTAAAATTAATTGAGTCTGAATACACTCGTTAATTCTTATAGTTGAAATGAGAACTTGAAAACTGTATTTAGGTAAGAAACGTTTTTTAAATGCTTCCTGTGGTAAGACGTTACTACAAAGTACCCAACCAATTTAAATCATACGTTTTCTAATATACTTCTGCAATGAACTTGATGCACCATCCAGGCATCGAACAAAACCTCACAGCTAATCTCTACACATACACATCANAATTGAGTCTGAATACACTCGTTAATTCTTATAGTTGAAATGAGAACTTGAAAACTGTATTTAGGTAAGAAACGTTTTTTAAATGCTTCCTGTGGTAAGACGTTACTACAAAGTACCCAACCAATTTAAATCATACGTTTTCTAAGATACTTCTGCAATGAACTTGATGCACCATCCAGGCATCGAACAAAACCTCACAGCTAATCTCTACACATACACATCAAGTAACTTCCACGAGAGAACTCCGCGCTAAAGGATCAATCTCATAAAGATAACAATTAGTTCATTGCGTTTATTTTGTGTTACCGTTAGGAGAGATGCTAATTACATTTGTGAGAGTGTCTTAACTAATTTATAGAGTAACTTTAAAGTAGGCAACGTAATTTCAATCCTTCCCTTTTAAATGTATATTTATCTGGAGGTATATTTACTAATAAGGTTATTTTTTTATGAAAATTCAAATTTTACACAAGGTCAACACATTCTTTCTTTTTAGTGATCAATTTAATTCAATGAACACTGCAAACTCATTCATCTGTTTATTAGACTCAACTTTCTCAAATTACATAACCTGTGCTACAGCAATACCGAGGGTTTTAATGCTAGTATACTTTAGAAATGTAGTGAATTGATGCGTGCCTTATTGTTGTACCTGGAATCATTGCCAAGGTCAAGTGTTGTCTCGTTATTTTCTTAGATGGGACGTTGCCGAGTCGCTCGCAAGTAGTACATGTGGTTGAAGCTAGACCAATACACTCACATTTAGTATTTCGATATACTGGATGATTGGCAATTCAATAGATTAACTTAAAGGGATGGTAGGTGACACCAGGACAAACATTCTTCCAATAAGAACGTGAGGTGAGAAATGTTTCCCTACTCTGCTGCAGGTGCCAGAAGCAACGCGCTCATTTCAAATATGGCGCACGCGTGGCACGAACCCTTGCAGCTTAAATTGGCACATTTACCCTAACGACGAAATATATACTTGAAGTAGTACTACAAAAATGTAATGTTACATTATTTATTTTGTTCTAGGAAGTATTAATAGTTATACAGAATTGAAAAGAAAGTTATGGCCAGTAATTTTTCGGAAGTCGACACTTCACTTTCAGAATGTGTCCGCTGTATGACTTGGTCGGTAATAGAGCTCTAAATATGAAATGTGGGCTGTACGCCAGTGTTTATTTATTTTCAGGCAGGTGTGACATTGTGTTTTCTTACATCATGCGAATGTATAATTCAATAAAATTTATATATTTGTCACTACTTCCACCTGAGTTATACAGAATGGTGGCTAGTAGGATACTGAGTAACTATACTTTTGTGCAGACCTAGGGCACCTGTGGTTGTTGCGTAAGGGGTGAACAAATACTCTTATTCTCGATTTTTTTCACACAAAAGTCTTTTATTTGACTGAAAGTGACGTTGGTATTTACACACACGAGACTGTGCCCCTACTCCCCAGCCCACACGTCATAGCCCTGAGGGCGGGTTGGGAGAATGCTATGCGTCGGTGGGGAAGGTCGCTTGAATGGAGACGTTTTAACTTAATTGTAACTGCGGCTTGTGATGAGTTGTCTTTGTTGGTTGGTGCATCTGGGTCATCTCGATTTCCCTTTTCGGAAGTCCGGAGTTGGTTCCCCGTGACATGTGGTGTCTCTGCGATCTCGGTTGGCGATTCCCCTCGGAGACCTCGCGTCTCTTCCTACGTCGACGTCCGCCCTCACGCTTCCGACTCCTCTGCCTCGGAAACTACCGTTACTTTTCCGCGAATAAACTCACAATCTCTCGGAACTCCTATACAGATTCTACCGAAAATCTGCACCTATTGGTACGGCTGTTCCTGGGTTCTCTCCCCGGTGATGTCACAATTGACCCATTGACTGACTGACTGATTTGCTTCTACGCCATCCGGCGCACGACTACCTCCTCTCGTCGTGGGGCCTCCTCGTTATGAGGCTGCCACTTGTCTCGCACTGCGTGCCTCGAATTGGTTTGTCCCGGAACTCTACACATACTGTCTCGGGCTAACTGACTGAACGCCATAGATTCGGCCTGTGCCGGGTCCGAAACACGGCCTGGTGATATGACTGACTTATCCTACTGCCTCGCATCTCTCGGCGTGTCTCTGAATAACTCCTCCACCTCGCATCGAACAACAACTGAACAACACTGACTCGGCCTGTGCCGGGGTTCGAACCCCTGCCTGGTTGACAGACTCATCCGACTGCCTCGCGTCTCTCGGCGTGACTGGCGAACAACTGAATTCCACCGCGTCTGTGCTTGTGAATTTAACCCGTCAATCGCTATATTCAAGCTACATTTATCAGTAATTTCTCGGGAAAGAACTTGGGAGTTCCCCTGTGTAGCTTGGGCATTATTTGTGACCGATTTTGTGGCTCGTCAGTGGCTTGTGCGCTCCAACTAGGCTGGAGGAAGAATCAGGGTGGGGTTGAGGGGATTCCTATAGTACTAAGTTCCGAGCTGTGGTCTACAAAAAATTCTGGCCAGGGGCACCCCCGGTTACCTTCGCCGTGTGGCTTATCTGGCTGAAGGTTTTTCCCTGAGGAGCTATACGCCTAGGGACATCCCCTGTGTCCTTCGTCGTCGCAGTTTATCCCCGGTGGTGAATCTCCGGGTTGAAAATTTCGTGGACTGCTGCCCGCCCTGGATATATTTTATTAAGATGAAAGGGTGTGATAACGTCGTCATGCCTATTCTAGTAGGCAAAATGCATCATACTTCATTTTAAATTTTTACATTATGTATAATTATGTACCTTTTTTTTACATCCTCAGATTATGTTTTCACAAATCCTTAGTAAAATATTGCAATTTTATATTTCAGAAAAACAGTCCATGGATCCATATTATATGCATGACCAAATTAAAATAATAGTTATTATAATGATTTTTAATAAAGGGACAAAAGTAATGACGTTTGTGTGTGCCTCATTAAAATATAATCTATTCGTTATAAAGTAACATGTTCTGACTATAAGATGTTGGCCTTAAATTTGCCATAAGCTGCTATAAACTGGAATCAATATTATGTTATAATTTTTAGAAAATAGTAAAAACTTTTAATTAACTCTATTCCAATGTAATAGTTAAACCCTAGTTGGCAGTAAAAGAGCCTAACCCTATTTAGAAAAAAATTCGCACTTTAAAATGTCCTATAAGGATAACCAGTGAGAATATTTGAGAATGAAAAATACAGTAGCGTCCCATGCCTTATAAATAGGTTGCAAAACTCTAATAAAGGCAATTATTACGATACCAATTGCTTCTCAACTACTCTACCTGTTTGACAACAATGACGACATGAGTTTACTCTCATTATTGTATTTATACTGTTTGTTCCAGGTCAAAAACAATCCGAATATTCTGCAGTTGGCAGTATTCTTCATCACTGCGTACCTTTCACAGGGATTCAAGTTAATACATAAAAATACCGAAGTAGAAAATGTCCACCAATTTGTCAGCGGAACAGCATCCATAATCAAACACTATGTGGAAAGAAACCATTTCCTCTACACTGATGTCCACCAGAGTTTGGTGCAGGATTTGATCATCAGCTCGCTACATTCATCAGCACTGCCGGTTTCTGTTTTTAACAAGAGGCCCCACTATGACCCATCGATGCCGCAGGAAGCCACTGCTTTCATATTCCTGTCCGACAAAGGAAAAGTGGATTTCTATATGGAATATTTGTCACACATTTCTGAACTTCCTATGTGGAAGTCACATTCTCATGTGATATTTGTTGATATTAATTTTAGTGAGAATCATTCTGACATACATTTCGAACTGTTGAAAACCAGTTGGCAGAAATATGAAACCACCAAATCATTGGTAATTAGTATGACTGAACACAGTGCTAAGTCAGGGAAATTCGCTACTGCCCAAATATTAAATAATTATATTGCTCCTGGAATAATGATAAACTTGACCTGCCAAAACAACACGTGCAAAAAACCTGCAGTTGATACCATGGGGTATCCATTTAAATGTACACCAACAGACTTCCCTCCATTTTTTTTCGAGACGACGAATAAGAATGACGATAAAGTGCCAGGTGGAATGGTTGGTACTATCATGAAGGCTGCTTGCAAAACAATAAACTGTTTTGTAACGACTGACCTTAATTATTTGAACGGCACGGCTATGTCGAAATGGGTTTTGCCCTATAACTTTTATGAAACGTATGATGTTATGTTTCCCTATGCTGTACTACAAGAAGGTAACATAAAGAATGCAATTTACCCATTCGCTATTCAAAAATTAGTACTTATTGTTCCGAAGGCACTGCAAATGCCAAGATGGATGACTGCATTTCTGCCATTTCGTTATGAGTTGTGGGTTTTATACTTATGTTGTTATCCAGTACTCGTCGCATTAGGAAAAATCCACTCCCGTGTTAGTGGAAAAAATTCACAAATCGTTTGCAGTAGTTTGGAAATATTCAGATTATTTTTTCTTGGAACGTTAACTCACCAGGTTACCTCTGCCTCGCTGAGACTGTATTTGTTATCTGTGATGGTGATCAACATCGTCGTCAACAACGCGTACTCGGGGTCATTTACTAGCTATCTGACTGTACCCCAGTACTACGCCGACATAAATAGCATTGAAGACATCGAAAATCGAGGCTTATTTGTAGGATTGCCTGTTAGGTATGGTTCAAATATGGAACATGACTTTTCGAGTTTAATGTCACAAGTGGATAGAGGTGATAAAATATCTGCAACGTTACTCGAGCGCTTGACTTTTGTAGATACGGTAGAAGATGGCTTAAAAACAGCACGAAATCACAGGAATTTGAGCATTTTGTATTTTCTAACAGGAGCAAAATACGAAGTCAGCAAGGCGGATAACTTTATGAATAGTCAGCCATTACTTCACATAATGGAAAAGGATATCATTTACTTGTATGTAGTTAGTGTTTTCCGAGAAAACTTCCCATATATAGAAGAAACTAGCCAAAATGTTTTGTCGCTGGAGGAGTCGGGAATCGCAGGAAAAACTTTTAAAAATGGTGTCGAGATGGAATTTCGAAATACTGAGAAAGCTGATGAGATAACACCTTTAAACGCGGAACATTTGCAAAGTTTTTTTTATGTGCTCATAATCGGATACCTCATCAGCAGCTTATATTTCCTAACAGAGTTGGTATATCCTCATATACAAGCAAGAGTTTAATGTAATTCAGTATAGAGTTGATTTGCATTGTGGCGGGTCCAAAACCATCTCCAGACAACCACAACTTCCCTCACAGCGTCCGCCTGCTTACATCACACACTATCAAGGAAGAGGAAGTGATGAGAAACACACGTGAACAATAACCTTATAAAGACAAACTGACTTGTCAGTTACTATAATGCTGTACAGAATGAATGGGTTTACTCACATCTTCACAACAATCGGTTTTTTCATTTGTCGCATTTTTAATTACGGCCACGCCTTCTCTTTTATACTCATAAAAACTTTCCATTTACAAGCAAATAACATTTACATTAAAATCAACAATATTTCACATTATTTTACAATCTGTTAAATAAATATCTCATCAAACCTAATAAAACATTAATAAATTCTCTATAAACTACTATTTGAATACATGCCATTTAAAAAAAAAATCAAAATATTATTATGGAGATCACGCAGTCCTTTTGTCTTCTAATCAAGGATGCTCCCGACCACAATCCAACATTTCCAGACTAATTGTTACACACCATTCTCAAAACACGCCAATGCAACATAAGAGCCGAGAGAATTGCCCTAAACTTTACACCAATAAGGTGCAGGTAATGGCAATGCAAGGTCATGATCATTCACAGCCACACAGCCACCTGTCCTCGATTCTCAAAAACTTTTACTCGTTGCATCACTAGTGTTTGGTTGCATTCTACATTTTAGCTCTTCTTCGTTTCGTTGTTCCCATTTGACCCCTCGTTGCGTTCTCATGATTCTTACTGCTATAGCTATGTGAGGAAGCCAGGTAGGATCTCAACATACTTCTGGAATCTGAAATTTGTTTTTTAAAACGAAATTTCGAATGAAACGCCCGATATAAAGCCACCATGAAAAAGTGGTCAGCGAGTGATCACAAAATAAATAAAAAATATATGTTAATATGCATTTGAGTTACTATACGTGGAATGTGGCTGAACCTAGAAAGTGTAGTTAATAAAACAAACCAGTTTTAAACCTGGTTTCACCTAAACTGCTAAGTGTTCAGGTAGAAGACTTGCCTTGTCCCCTATGTAATGTCGTGATGATAATGAAAGCCACAATCTTAGCATACACTGTTGCACATTGGCAGTTATCTAAGCTATTTTGCAAGTTCTCGCCAATATCGGAGCATTGAAAGGTTCAGAAATATGGATGTACAACTATTACCCCATTTATTACTTGAGACCGTGAACAATCGCAATAGGCCGATTTCAGTTTCCAAAATTTTTAACATTGCATTTTAATTAGACGTTATGGCATTACAATACTTTTCCTGATTAACTGCCAACATTACTGAAGCCCACGCTTTCTTTATAATATGAACAGCTTTGGGCATTGATATTTTGCAAAGGCTTAAAAAACAACGATAAAGATATTCGTAGTAGTGTGCTTAAAGCCTTCCACAGTTTGAAGGAGCAGAACACATCACATGAAAACTGCCACACCTGAAGTCTCCAAGCCAGCAGGGATATCTGATTTGCGAGCCAGGCATCCTGGCCACTAGGCAAACATAAAATATTAATTTTCAGTTTATTATTTTGTACTGATAGTTAACACAATGGATACTATCACTCTCGTAACATATATGCATATAACAGCTTCACATGTGTTAATAATTAGTACATTCTTTTTTTTTACCTCATTGTAATGTATATTCGATATATATATATATATATATATATATATATATATATATATATATATGTGTATTTATTTATATTTTTATGTATGTATAATTTGTTCGATTCCAGCTACCTACCTTCATTGTAAAATTTCGTTTTGCACTTAACGACACTGCCTTGAAAGAAGGACATTTACGAATATAAACAAGTTTTTTTTAAGTCGTTATGATTAATTGTTACGGCTAAAGATCATGCTTTTGTTGGAATGTGTAGGTTTAGTATATATACTCTCTTGAGTATTTTGGAATAGGTAGAGTGGTTTTATGCTTCTGGTAATATTATTGAACTTCCTTTAGTTGTTTACCAAATACTTGGAAAATAAACTTGCAATTTTTCTTAAACGTTTTTCACTAGATGTTTTGTAGTGGTATTAACTACAAAAATAGTTGTCAACATTTCTTAGTTTTTGTTATATAAAGAGATCATCAGTAATCACACATTAGAATATAATTAAGGCATCGTTTCTAAGTGTTCTGCAGTACAAGCAAACATAATTTACAAGTCACAACAATCAAAAATGAGTGATGATTCTTAACACATCTGGGGGATGAATTACATTTTAACAGACCAAAACAGCGTTATAATGTATAAGTGAAGTGAAGTGAAGAGATTTGTGCAACGTTAACTTCGAGAACTTGAGATAAAATATAAGGTAGAAATTCACCAATGCTGTCAGTGAATGTTAGCACTTTAAATTAGCCACAGAATTGTTCTTATAAGTTTAGGGTTTTACTTCAACTACAACATGAATTTTAGAAAACAAAGCATCTTGGTTCACGTGTGCTTGAATTTGTATCAAAATTTTCGTTTGAAGACACCATAAGTACTTACTTTGCTTGTCAACTTGTTTCCGTGTCGACCATATAAAGACTGTCAGTTGCCTAAGGGTAAACCATATCATCAGATCCTACCGACCGTCACTCACAATGACACACTTCAGATGTGAGGCATTCATTGCGTAGAACACTCTGATGATGACACGTGCTGTAGCAAGCAATGCGACTGACACGTGGCGCCCCATGCGGTAGTCTGTGGAGTTGGTGAAGGCGCTGTCGCAGTCGGAGGTGACGACGTCTGTGCAGAACTGCGCAGGACACATTCCAACTCCACATCGCGCCCAGGTGGTCGCCTTCCTGCTGGACCTGCGATGTGAACACGCTGCTCGCCTGACACGGCAAGTATGTAACAACCTGAAAAATTTAAAAAAAAAATGTGGCCCCCCGATATTTGTTTTCTGCGCATGTCTCCAACATTGGCGCAGGGGCCGCGGTGATGCAGCGGCTAGAGCACATTCCCGGCGGAGTGCCTCTTGCATTTTGCGCGTGGGAATTGGGCTGGACGGAGACGCTGGTACATAGGTTTTCTCAGGGATATTCTGTTCCCCCAACCTTTCACTACGGCGCTGCTCCAAACTCACCTCACTTCACTCTCATCGGTTCTTAAGACCTCTATGTTAAGAGCCGACCAAATTACTTCAATAACTCACTCAGCATTGCATTTTGGTTGCAGACACGACTGCAGGATGGGACCTGGGTACTCGGGGAGGGTTACAAGCCATGTTCCCCTCGGTGAAAGCGGCGTGCACAGCCACGGAGCACTGGCGATCAGGACAGAGGACGGTAGCTTCTCGCTGACAGAGGTCTAGAGGATCGGGGCAGGCTTCAAGACCCGAAAAACATAACTCCCCCATCCCCACCTCCATCGATACTGATATTCTTCCAAAAGGGCATAACTGACCCACCGGCCGAGGGAGGGTTGAAAGACAACAGACCTCCCTCAAATCCCGCCGAAATCGGCCTAAAACTGTGGCTCCAAGAACCGAAAACAATTCTCCCCCTCCCCCCGGGTATCCGACATTGTTCCAAAGGGCATGACTAATCCAACGGCCGAGGAAAGGTCCAAAGAGACAACCCGCCCTCAAATAATGTCGAAATCAGCCGAAAAATGCGACTTCCAGCATTAACCCAAGTTCAAAAACACACCCCCCCCCCTAGTCGGCGAAACTCCCCCCTTGCCAGGAGCTGTCCCGACTGTGCACGAGGAAGCCCGAGTGCAGCGGCCGCTCCTCGAGCTTCGTGACGTCGGCACGGTGGGCTGGTACGACGCACTGCCTGTCCTAGTCGCCGGCGCCGTTGTCTCAGTGGAACACCGGCCACCCAGTCTCCGCGCATGCGCAGTCTGACGTCACGCGCTCAGCAGCCATGACTCACACCTTTACTCTCTATAGTTCGCAGCCGAGTCCGCCGTCATGCACATCAACTAATATCTAGTTGGTTTTATGTTTAGTGTGAAAGCAAGAACTCAAAGACAACTCCTTTCCATGAACTTGATTAAGAGTACAAGTTAAAATAATACGATCTTTTTGAAAGAGCCATGTGATGTTTTATGAAGTGTTGTATATGCTGTTCACGGTTAATTGAGCACTTTTGTAAGCCCTGCTTAGGATCTACTTCCATTATTATTTTATATCATTCCACCATTTATAAAATAATTAACATATCCACGAGCCTCATTAGTATTTTATTACATAATTAAAGTGAAATCGGTGAAATGTCAGCAATGTAGATGTGCTTCTAAAATGAAAACTCGTACTTCAATGTGCATAAAGTAAGAAACACTATATATAGTATACTCACAGCTACATCTTAATTTTCTGAAGTTCTGCTTAATTAAGTACTCTTTTGTTAACACAAGTATAAAATACTTCTTATGTATGGCATATTAAGCAAGTAAGCAAACACGTTATAAATAGTGTGTTTTTTTAAGGTTAGTTTCTAAAAATGTGATGAAACCGCGAATAGACAATAACTTCAGTGTCTATAAAATTAACCATCATAATAGCAATGGAAAGTCGAGTTTTATAAGTATTTTTTTAATTTGCTACCAACCTGAGTGGATGCCTGTGTACGAACGTGTGTTGTAGCATACATGTAACTATGCGCAGGTTTTTTTTTTCAAATGTTGATTTCAAAAGTGCTAGCTTTACCGTTAGCAGTCTTTACAACCCAAATTATCTCTTGTCTTTAAACATTTTACTACAGTTTGTATGATTGTGAAAAAGTAACACAGTTTTAATTTTTAGAGTCGAGAAATTGTGACTTTCACTAGTAATAATGATCATGACATAATAGTAATCAAACAGCAGCTTCGCAACAGGCAGTTTAATGCAAAGCTGCAGCACAGTACTCACTCAGCTGCCGAGGGACCGCTCTTACACTTCATTAACATTAAGGTTGAGGCAAATAACGTGGACTGACGGCTACAGCTGACAACCAGTAGCGAAGATCCTTCACTCTCAAATAGGCAGCACTGAACAATCTGCTCGCAGCGCATAGCCCTACAGGTTTTCGAGTTAAGTTGGTAAAATACGATACGTATACTAATTCTGATATAGGTAAATAATATTCTTCACTTAAACGTATTGCAAACTAGAGTGTTGGAAACTTCAGTTCCTTTATTTCATTCTAACGTTTTTCTAGGAGAAGAACGAGAACAAGCTAAGAAGAGTACAATCATTGAAAATAACACTTAATTTATATCAAGAATACTTAGCAAATTTTATGTAGGCGGTATAGAAATAGCACTATTAAAAATGTATAATTATCAGTAATTTATAAAGTGTTGTATGAATAAATTATAAGTGGCAATAAATGGTATTTAATTGAAGAGACTGTTTCAGTTTTATTTATACATAAGGGTTAGTAAAAAGTAAGCCGAAAGTTCTGTACGATAATAACGTTTTTTTTTGCTCGAATGACACCAATTTTTCATAATGATGGCTGTATGAATCGTGAAAGCACTATAAAGTAATACGAAACGAAGTCACTCTGAAATACAATGGCGTCCTGCAGAGATAGTCCATTCACACTTAATTCCATCTTTTCTGAAGCCCTGCTCAAGTTCTACTATCACTATATTCCTCCGCCTCATGCAAACAAAGCTTAACCAAGTCTGGAAAATTACTACAAATGTACAGAGCTCCGCGTACATGGGCAATTAGTGTTATAATAAGAACTATTTATTACTAGACAATACCAAGACATTTATATCTCGGTGTTTTGCAATAGTAATTATAATTTGTTTATTGTAATTTTCAGATGGAAAACAAATAAAACTTCAATTTAAACAAAAATATGGGATATTTATGTAACACAAGTATAAAACGCATATGATACGCGGTATATTTTGGGTGATTTCTCAAAAGTTTGAGTCCAAAAGTTTAAAGAAACTTTGAATGGACTATAGAAACCTCGAGCATATCACTTGTCGACCTCTGAGACAATTACAGACTTCAAAATTAACTAGACGAGAAAAGAAGATCTTCGAGGATCACTGCTTTATAAAGTGACCATACACATAAAATATATTTCCTGTATAAAAAAAATATGATTACTATTCCCTGTATTATGTAGTTGTGGATATCACCGTCTCGTACAATACGAACACTGCTGAGGGATAATTAGATAATGATATACCAACTCAGATGAGCTACAATATCGTAAGCTAAACTCGTTAACAGGAAGTCAAAATACAAAAACCAAGGAAGGGCAATTCTCGGGTATTGTTTTTGCCAACTTCGAGAGCAAATATTTAGCCAGAGTAATGCAATCCTTCAATACAGTATATCTTGCACTGCATGAAAGCTAACCACTTGCGACGTAAGAAATAGTACGACCAAAACACATCACCACGGCCTAATATTGGTTTGTAAAGACGGCAGAAGCCATTATCTAGGATTACCCTTTCTTCGTTTTTTTATAAAGATTTTGAAATTTTGCAAAGTCATATTAAAATTTTACGCGTCCAATTTTAATTCAAAAAGGCGATAGTGAATTTAATATTATATCTGGTAACAGTTGGTTTTTGCATTCGAATGGTTTATAAACAATATCCTCGTCCATGGAATGCTTTTGCTAATTAACGTTTTTCAAGGAAATGAGTTTTACAATTTCAACTTAATAAAATAATTGCTGAGTGATCATTTTATAATTTAGTATTCTCACTGCCTGCATCACTTAATATTATAGTTTTCCTTCCTAAGAAACTAAATAAAAATTGTAATGCAATATCTGTATATTGTTTTTTGAACATTAATATATTCTGTTAGTTTTTTGGGACCATACTAATAAATTTCAAAATAGCTACCTTAAATTTTAACAGCAGAGCTCAAGCAAAAATAATTACATATTTTTGGTAACATTAAAAATTGTGAAGAGTTTTGTAGCCCGTTAAATGACTGGTGATGTGTAAATGGAATTATAGAACACAAGATAATAAATATTACTTTTCTAAAATTTCCATCCTATATTTTTAGTGTTTTTAGAGCTTTTAGGTTTTTTAATTGTAGGTAAAAATATAAAGCTTATTAGTCAAACAGCGATTGAATGTGAGAAGTAAAATTTGAATGAAGCTCTTGAACACGGAGATTCAAGTTGGCAGCTGGCGAACATATCCCTGCAACTACCACGATTCCTGCACTCTGAATGGCTAAACCATTATATGTATCTGCATAGTCTATTCGCGGTATATCTACACTTTTTTAATGGAACCTTTGACAAATCACCCTATGGTTAACGTGTTTGGTTTCTTTCTAAATATCTAATGTATCGCCAGCCTTTTATACTTACTTCTGGTAACATAGAAGTATTTCATTTTTGGTTAAATTGGTATTTGACTTTTATTTTATCTGTAAATCATAATATTTCCCAAATAATCAATATAAATAAAAACATGGAGAGAATAGGCATGTTGGTAATGGCTGGTAATATATAGTTCCCATGCAACATGTTATTTAACTGAGTGCGCACAGCTATTAGTCCGTTTGGTGTAATTTTTTTATACTTGATTAAGCTTAGTTTGCATGAGGCGGAGTAATATCCTGAAAGAAGAACTTTCGCAGGGCTTCAGAAAAGTTGAAAGTAACCACAAATGGACTATGTGAGACATTCTGTTTACTGCGATCCGTGTTCAATTCTCAATAGGGATCACGTCTGGAACTTTGCTTGTGACGAACGCTAAAGACGTTGCCTTGCTTTGTCCAGAGTGTGTTTTCCTAGGAGTTCTCCCGTTTCCTCACACCTTGTGCATTCCATCGTATTGTCACGCGGTCTCATTCCACACAATGCACCAGGGATGGCGGGGTAATAAGGGTTACCTCCTTGCAACGCCGTCACTCGGAGTGTTATCCTCGCTCTACTGTGTCATTTTGTTACACGCTATTCGCTATTGACTGAGTATTAATGAAAGTCTTACTAAGAACCACATTTCAGCCCTTTCTTAGCCTACTTGCTATGAGATCGCTTTCTTGTCTATGTGTAGGTATGTACAGGTTTATAGGAGTATGAGACTCTCCCCAAAAACGTTTGAACCTGTGAACCGATTTTCACAAAACTCAGTACACATACAGTACTTAACAAGCACATCCCATTGTATAGTTTTATGCCACGCTGTATGACTATTTTTGAAATTGTGACGATTTTAAAGTTCATGACGTAATGTCATATCTCGAGAGTCAAATAACCAATCTAAAACAATTCTCATATTTTGACAGTTTATCACACAGACGTACGGTTTTTCGTCGTTGATTTAGGAAGACAGCACTAAATGAAAAAAAAAATTGTGTTGTGAAAACCGCCCCACTCCATATATTGCCGTTCCCCCGTGGCAACGCTTGTGACGTCACTCGCGGCAGAGCTTCCTCGTAATGACCTTCGGTTGCGGGCAGAGTCCAGACTGAAGGAGCCGCTGGACGATGTGATACCAGGCACGTACCCTTCAGCGTGTCACGTGATAGGTGGGTTCTGGCTTACCCTGCGTGCTGCGGAAGGCAACGCAAGTCATCGTGTAATCGTTGTGCCGTGTCGCCTGCGGCGCGTCCAGTTATCCATCACCACGATGACTCTGCCAGAGTTTCCACTAACCTGACAGTTGGCAAATCATCATCGTCGTCATCTTCATCATCGTAGTCAACAGAGTAGCAACGACTTTTGCTCAGAAAAAGGATATTAACACATTTCTAAATATTATTTTCTAATTCATAGGCACAGCCTACTTTGTGCTATCGTAAACACTTGCATTTGTATTAAATAATCATGTCCCTAAAGAACACCTATTAGAATATTTGTAAAGAAATGCCATTGAAGGGACAACAATTAAAATGTTAGCATTCGAAGTACCAAAATAACCTCGCTCTATTTTTAAGTGGTGTGCTCTGGCAAAATGACGTTGGTAATACATTAGTGTTAAGCACTTATGAAATCACATCAGGATCATGTTATAATTTAAGGGTGACGTTACAAGTTTGTTTAGTTAATACTTTTATAATGTAAGCCCTACGCTAGTTTCGAATTCCCCAAAAATTTAAACGTTGCATAAGTGGAATGGAGATATTTGGGCGACTCGATGAGGGTGAATAAGGTGAGAATGGAGCAACGCCGGAATGAAATGGCGGGGGAAACGGGAGATTCCCCAGAGAACCCGCCGACCAGCGGCATCGTCCGGCACGATTCCCACAGGCGAATATTCGATAGCGATCCCGTCGGGAATCGAACCAGCTTCGCCTTGGAGAGATGCGAGTAGTACAGCCATTACACCACCGCGGCCCCACGTTGCGTAAGTATAATTAGTGAGGATACTTGAGAATGAAACAAACAGTGGCTTTCCATTCTTTCTAAATTTGATACGAAAGCTACGACAAAGGCGATTACTGTGATGCCATCGCGTAGATCACACCCACTACACTTTCTTGGTAACGACGTCATCGTGGGTTTACGCCAATTAAATTTAATTATGCTGTCTTTTCCATTTCACTAACAAAACTAACATTCTGCAGTTGACAGTGTTCTTCGCCTTGCACGAGGAGTCAAGGAATTGCATGGAAATACCGAAGTAGAAAATGTCCGCCAGTTTGTCAGCGAAACGGCGTCCGTAATCACACACTGTGTGGGAAGAAACAGCTTCCTGTACGGTGATGTCGATCACGGTTTGGCGCAGGATTTGATCATCAACTCGCTACATTCATCAGCGCTGCCGGTTTAAGTGTACGGCAAGAAGCCACACCATGACCCATCGATGCCCCGGGAAGCCACTGCTTCCATGTTCCTGTCCGACAAAGGAAAAGTGTATTTGTACACAGAATATCTGGAACAAATTTCTAAACTTCCTACGTGGAAGCCACAGTCTCGTGTGATATTTGCTGATATTAATTTCAGTGAAAACCGTCTGACATACATTTTGAACTGCTTAGAAACCAGCTGGCAGAAATACGAAACCGCCAATTGGTAGGTAATAACTGAACACAGTTCTAAGTCAGAAAAAATCTGCTACTGCCAAAATATTTGATTAGTTTGTAGTTCCTGGGAGAATGATAGACGTGACCTATCACAACACGGCATGCGGAAAATCTGCGACTAATGCTATGGGTTGTTCCATTAAATGTTACACCAACCAAACGGCAGGGGAAACGGGAGATCCCCGAGAAAAGCCGCCCGACCAGCGACGACATTCGATACGATACTACGTAAGCGGTGAGCACGTGGTCTGCCATACCGTCTTCCCACGGTCCAGGATGGCGGTGTGCTGGTCGCCATTACAATGCAGCATCCATCTGATTGCGTCATGGCGACCGTCCGTCTTTAGCTCGTAACTGATTGTTCCTGTACACCAAACTTGACTCCGCGGTTCTTCTTCCGCGCGCGATATCAGCTGACTTGTAGTGACAGTCATCGACGCCATGTTGCAAATTCGGCTGGGCCAAAGAATGCACGCGTTTTCACCGAGGTCATGCGTTTGAAAATGTACGGCATGGGAGCTATCTGGTGGAAGATAATAAAAAAAAGTAATAACTAGCAAACTCTATAGTGTCCAATATTCGAGTCTTAAAGTCGTAATTTAGTGGCCAATGGGCAGATACGATTGATTGGTATGGGTCGAGGGATAATTTTTGTTGCGTAAGACCAATGATTAATTTTTTGGGAGGGTAGGTTGAGGGATTGGTGGTGGAGGGGAGAGTAAGGGAAGGGTGGTCTTATGTTATATGTTACTCTATTTTTTAGAATATTTTTTCTCGATC
>NQII01005067.1:102242-115442 GCA_002778355.1 Clitarchus hookeri | reverse complement strand
TTTATTCCCCCTGTTCAGGCATTGGCCGTTTGGTCTCCTTAATTTCCCATGCTTCCTTTCCTTTTATGTCATTGTAATTTTTTTCATTTTGGGCGGGTTTCGGAGAGTTTCCCCCCGCTGTATTAATACTTATCCTTGTTTATTCCCTTTTTAGATTCCTATGCTGTTTCCTTTCCGTCCCCTACTGCGGAAGAGCACTTTGTGAGCTGGCACGCATGAACGCCGTTTACCCGCTCTTGTTATTGTTTCTGTAAAGGGTCTTGTTTGAAAATAAACAATTTTGAAGTCAACTGGAATAACGCACCGCAGCACGAGTTTTCTAGCAACTGCATTACTGCAGGCAAAGGAACTCTGCTCCACACAGCTCTCACCTCATCCGTTCTTCGGATTGGCAGGAATGATTGTCTTGGGTAGAGCAGCCCGGCTCCCCTTCGCGTCTCTCTCATCTACGTGGTTGACGCTGCCTTTAAATGCAGAAATGGATTTTGAGGACGGACCTGGGTGCGAATTAGATTTCTTGCTGAGGGGCACGGTGGGAGGGTACTATTTTTTTTAGTGAACTCGAGACAGAGTTTCCCAGCAAAATGACTGCTATCTGGCGTGTAATCGAGAACACTAAGGACGACACGAAATGTTGCGCTACATTGAAAACCAGTGTTTTGTCAGTCAGTATATCTAGTCATCTGTGGCCGCGTGTTTTTTTTTCAACGGGTACTTTTCGTCTGAAATAGGTACTAAGCTTCGTTTTTATAATTTAACCGTGAGAACGATTCTTCTCGGAAATCATCGTGCATTGCTAAAGCCTAACCTACCGTAAAGCTTAGAGGAGAGTCGAAGGTCCTAGGTAGGGAATATACCTGTGTGTATACCTCACGTGAGCCCCAGCGCCTAGACATACAGGAAAGGTTCTCTAAGGCACATGCTCGCGGCTTTACGGGGATTGGGCAAACATGACCGCGATTGGGGGCCAGGGTCACCTCCCATGCTGACCTACGCTGGTATATATAGGGACAGGGGCGAACCCGGCATAGACACCGTAAAAACCCATCGAAAGAAAATAATTGTAAAATGGCATGCAATTTATGAAGCCGAAAAATATTTATTCTAGAGCAGAGGATGGGAAAGGATAATCTTTATTGAAATGGTGTTTGAAACACTAGAAGAGAACAATTGGTCGGGAGGGCTTTCTTTCTTTTGAGTAAATAAACATACGCCTAGAAGACCAGCCAAATATTAAGCACTTACCGAATATTTAAACGACGTAAATCAACTAATTATCATAATAAAAGAAACATCACAAACCGACGTAAATTAATATACTGTCAGAAGAAATAATTGACATTACATAGGCTATATATAGACATCTTAACCTACGGATAATTAAAATTTGAAAATAATTAGATCACTGAACTCGGAAACGAATAACGAACCACAACCGTCGACCACTTCGTAAATGCCAAAACAAAATAATTGGCACGTAGAATTTAGTGTAATCTGGTGACCGATTTTTCAAGCTCTGTTTCGGACAACCGGACATCACAATTGTGGGCATGTACACCTCAAGCTCGCACATTTCCGCGGGCCGTCCACATGCCGTGATGTAAGCTGTTCTCGGTTATTTGAACACTTTTGAAACCAACATTTGTAATCTTACTGCCCTTGCCTGACTGGCAAGCACCCAGTAAAGTTGGCAGCGACGGAAAGAAACTAGTTCCATATCTCAACACTGAATTAAAAGCGTTAAGTAAATATTTGCGAATATTGAAATTATTTCTTTTGTTTTGTTATTTTTAATGCATGGAAGTGTAAAAATTAGCAAATTTGTAAAATATTTAATTTTCTAATGATTTTAGAGTCTCGCTTGTCGGACACATCAATAAAGTGATCTTTCCCGTGACAGTGTTAATTCTACATGTGGCGGAAGAATACACAATGTTCATACAAGTAGATCTTAAGCAGGGCTTTCTAAAGTGCTCAGTTTACCGTGAACAGCCTACAATTGTAAACTAGACTTTACTCTTCAGGAAGAGAAATTACTTTCCCTGGCGGGGAAATAATTTTTCTTCCATGCACAAGGGAAAACATTTTTTGAGAGGGAATTCATTNTGTAGTTCTTCGGTAGTCCGGCGGTGACGGTTCGGGTTTTTGGGCCTGGGCGTCTGGGATGCAACGTCATTACGCGTGTGTGCCGTCTGAACGTTTGGCGAGTTTCCTGGACTTAAAATTTTTGGATTTTTCTTATTTTGAAGAAAGTTTGCTGTCGTGCTTGTTAACGATGTTCTAGTTGTTTTTCGAGATTTAGGTATTGTAACTGTATAGGCTTAGTTCCTAAGGCCAGGCGCATCTTGCGGAGCATTAGATTAGAATGAGGACTTATTATAACGAGCGTGTTGTGTCTCGGCAGGCCGTGCTGCCTCTGCCGGGGCGACGGTGGATCGCCGACGACGGGCCGCTTCCAGCACGTCCCCTACGACAGTCTGGAGCCGCCGTTCATAGTCAGCACGCCGGTGGTCGAGGTGAGGCCCACCACCGACCGCAACATCGTCGACACCCAGACCTTCGGCAACAGGCGCTACAAGCTGGTGCACGAGTACTTCCCGCACGCGCCCTGCCAGGTACGCCAACCTCACCACCTCCCGTAGCATGCGCTAAGAGACGACTATCATACTCGCTAACTATTAAGGCGCCCGTCTACCTGGCGCTTGAACTGCGTTGCAGAGTGTTCCAAATACACGTTTTTCAACGAAACTATTAAGCGTGCGTCCAACGTGCTGATCTACGAAAAGAACACACACTTCAGACGAGAGCTGTTAAGTACTTTCAAAATATCACGTACGTTAGAAACATCAATTCAGAGTACTCCAAAACCGCTAAAAACGGCCTTTCCAAGGCGCTGTAGCTCAAAATGCACGCATCAGATACATACAAAACTACTATAGGCGCATGCACTGAACCTTCCTAAAGACTTCCTACTAATAAAATGATATGGTCACCGCTGAAAGTCCCATAGGTACACGCAGCACGACGAGAACACTGCACGCCAGTTCAGAGCCTTGCGCTTAGCGGCGATGGCGTACTTGATGCGCGTGGCAGTGTCGCCCTTATCGCTCCCGCGTTTCTCGGCCTAAACGTGGGAAAAAGTTCCAGGTAGACGGGGCCTTAACTGGGAACATGGGCGGCGGAACCAGTGGGGCCATATGACCCCCTAAAGATGAGCTCACAACCGTCCGTCTGTTTTCTATCCGTCAGTTGAAAGCGACTCACAACAATCCCTCATCCGTCGATCCTTCTGCCCGGCAAAATTTCAGCGTGACAACTTAACATCGCGATATTTCTTTCGTACAAGGTATATTTTGATTGGAAATACATTTGTCAAGTGATAAACATTTTGGGGAAATAATTTTTTTTACGTGATAAAAATGTATACTGAACTATTGTTAACGTTTTAAATTCCTGAATTTACCACCAAGATAAATAAACGCATAACAACCGCCTTGCATTTTATTTCAAATAGCGTATTCGCGTCCACGGAATGTCGTCAGATGGCGGTGGCCCATCCGTCGGTCCATCGGAAGTTTAGATTTGAGATATATTTGACGGATAGAAAAAAAATTTCACTGCGATTGGTCGAAGATCACGTGACCGCCTGACGGACGGGCGGGCGACTGACGGGTGGTTGTGAGTTCGCCTTAATAATCTGCTGCGATGGTAAGATTCTCACGCGAAATAGTAAACACGCACTAAAATTACTACTTTTGTTGTTAAATTAATACCATACGTAAAGACAAATTCGAGTACTATTTTCAAATGCGCTTCTAGTAGAATCGTGCAGTATTTCTAGAATTTATGTGTTGGAGAGAAAAAAATACTGCCAATGACGTAGCCGAAACTCTGCCCGCTGTTAAACAGAGTGGCGGATCCATAATGCTTTGGGGCTGCATGTCGTGCAGGGGGATTGGGAACGTTAATTTTATAGGTGGCGTCATGGATGCTAAGTTCTATAACATATTTTTCAATGCAAATGTGAAACAGTGTGCAAAAAATGGGATCTGCCTTCAGTGTACTCCTTTCAGCAAGACGACGGTAAACATACAGCCTCCATAAATAGGGAGTGGTTAATCTGGAATGTTCCCAAAAAAATTAAGAGTCCCTCCACAATCGGCAGACTTAAATCCCTCAGGTAGAACATTTATGGGCCATTTTGAAGAGGCATGTGCACAAGGGAAATGTGACACCAAAAGAAGAACTAAAACCGGTGGGACAATCACCCCTGCTACATGCCAACGGCTTGTGAATTCCATGCAAAAGAGGTGCCGGGAAGTCACCAACTCTAGAGGATATGCCACCAGATACTAAAGTGCCTGCATAATGAACATTTTACTTTATTGATTTCAAGTGTACACAGTAAAGGTACATCACATGTGAACGTTACGTGCTTTTCTGTTTATTGTGCGAGTTAAATTGCTAAACTATTAATTTTGTTTAACATTTATATGCTGTGTGCATGACAAGGAATATGAATTCAAATGACAGCATAAATTAAATGTATTTACGCATCCACAATTTTGTATTTATTTTCTCCGCAGATCCGAAAGCACAAGAAAGGTACACTCAGAAGCCAAAAAAACTGGTATAGGCGTGCGTATGCAAATAACAGAGGTATGGAACCAATCAGAGTAACGCGATGCGGTCGGCAGCTAGATCGGTTACTGCTGCTACAATGACAGGTTATCAAGATTTAAGTGCGTTTGAACGTGGTGTTATAGTCGGCACACGAGCGATGGGACATAGCATCTCCGAGGTAGCGATAACATTTGGATGTTCGCGTACGACCTTTTCACGAGTGTACCGCGAATATCGGGAATCCGGTAAAACATCACATCTTCGACATTGCTGCGGCCGGAAAAAGATCGTGAAAGAACGGGACAAACGATGACTGACGAGAATCATTAAACGTGACAGACGTGCAACCCTTTCTCAAATTGGTGCAGATTGGATTTGTGGACTGCCCTGCAGGATTAATGGTGTGAATTGCCTCCTGCATACCTTCAGACATTAGTCGAGTCCATGCCACGTCGTCTTGTGGCACTTCTGCGTACTCGGGGGGTGGTGTGGGGCCTACCCGATATTAGGCAGGTGTACTAGTTTTTTTGGCTCTTCAGTGTACTTGCTGTATCAAAGTCTCTGCCTGTGTGTGACGAACCACTTGTTGCACTTGTGCATTTCTTCCTTAAGCAGTAAATATTTTGCCATCATTGTGTGTAACGTACCCATATTTGGAAAAAGTGAGTAAGGCACGTATGACGTTTTTTTTTTCCTGAAGGCCTGAAAGTCAGTGCTATCATAGTATAAAACTTTGTTACATTATACAGTATATTTAGTAGAATTTCATCCAATGTGAGTGAATAAGTCGAAGTGAACGATGCGGACACGCATGGGGACGCACGACGTGCGTGTTCCGCGGGGCGCATTGGTGCAGCGACTGTGGGCCGACCACGCAGGAATGGTCCGCGTCATTTTATTTCAAAACTATAAACATTTCCTAATCTTAAAAACATATTTTAAAAAAGTGGGAAGATCTTACTTCGACATGGGATGACTGTGTCTCGAGGTATGATATATCTTGAATAATCGTTTAGAAAGATTAGTGAGACAATGTAACCTCAGTGTTACTTTGTAAAAATCAATCTATTAAATAAATACATAGCTTTGAAGCCCATAAGTTTTTCTTCAAGCTAGCAAATCCATAACCTAGTGGAATCCACAATCGCGAGCTTATTTCTTTATACCATACGGGAGATAGCGCCACTTATATGTTTTTCCAAGTAGTTGGACAAAGCCACCCCGGTTGACGGTAATTTTGCAGAATTATTTTTAATTGGCACTTGAACATAACCAAATTCTTTATAGTTGCTGCCTAGCGCAGGAGTGGCAGAGCCAAATGACTTCAAGCATGTCTCTACTCTCTTTCACAGTATCACTTTCAAACAAAAAAAAAAAGAAAGAGACAAACCACGCTACAAGAGAGCAAGTGGGAGTAAATTAACAAGAGTTTGTGTTTTTGTTGAGTCTATAAATCTTTCCACATTTTCCAGGGTACCCTATTAAATGTTTACAAAAATCTTTTTATAGAAATGTTGCCCAGGTAAAAATGAACAGTGTTTTTGGGTTCAAAAGCAGTATCGAGGAAGGTTGCCCGAGACCTGTGCTCATTTCACATGTAAAACTCTTATCCTTTAACTCGGCCGGTCCCATACTAAGCAGCCGCGTTAAATAGATTATATTGTAATGAAACACGTGTCAAGTCGGAAAACATTTACCAGCACATTCTGCTATAGGCTATTCACAGTAAAGTGAGCCTTTTTCAAGGTCCTGCTAAATTTTTCCATCCAGTCAACAACTATCTTTCCACCACTTTTTAATACATATAAACACTGCCATGTGAGTAATAAGCACAGAGTATACATCTCACCACTCTCAAAAGTTAACGTTGGAGGTTGCAATAAAATATATTTGAGTGGTTAGCGCCTGTTAGGAGGGCCTTAAAAAGTGCCTACTTTGCCGCTAATGTCCTATACTCAAGCAAATTCATTGACCATGTACAAAAACATTGACCTGAAAATTTTTAGTATGCGGGAGTAAGAGCGCCCTCAATTTTCTGGAAGTACAAAAATTGGAATAAAAAATTAATCTTCAATTCGGGTAACGACAGTAAATGTAGACAACACGTGTGTAAACCTGTCTTCAAGGGGAGTTTTTTTATTTTAGGAGATCCTGTGGTAATGTGGATGGGAAATGAAGTGACATGGTTATATACAGTTCGTCCAGTAGCAACCATCCTGACATGATGTCTGCACAGGTGTCAGCCGGAGCTGCAACCCCCGGAGTGCAGTCCCAGAGAGTCAGTGCCCCGGCGCCATGCTGTACCTGCAGCTCCCGGCCGGCCAACACCAGGCGGCCGAGCCGTGCCGAGCCCGCACCACAGTACGCAAAGGTCTGCCCATACAGTAAGAGGTGGGAAATGGGATAGTGGTCATACAACCTGAACAGTGCACTCTAAGAAATTATTCTCAAAAATACCTCATATGTGTATATGTATAGTGAGAAATGGCAAGTGGTAAAGTTTGTCTCCGTACGATCAGGGTTGTTCCTAAATTTGCTCAGAAAACAGTTAAATGCATAGGGAAGTTCCTAATTATGTATAGAAGCTATGCTCAGCATTCTTATATTTGCAGCCTGATATGTGGTATTATTTCCATACTGGGTGTGCGTTAAAATCTTCTATTGCAGTTTAGGAAGTTTGCCAGAATTTTTTTTACAGAGTAGTCACTGTGTGTCCCAAAATTGGACTGTTTTACCAAATATCATTTTTAAGTTGATAGTCCCTTAGAACCTACTATGCCAAATAAACAATTAAGGTATAATTCTCCTTTTGTGTGTTGAATATAATATATTTCATTTATCTCATTGAAAAGTACTGAAATCACTGACATTTCATCAGGACCCATCATCAGTAAAGGAACAGCTATAAGTAACATGAAAATATTTCTGTTTGTCAGAAAGTTGACAATTTTTGAACACGCAGCCAAGATAATCCTTTGTAAGAAAAAAAAAGTGATGAGATATTAATTTATTTAAAAAAAATGATTACCTTTACTTATTTTAACGGATACTTACACAAAACAAAAAAATTAAAAGAATTTGGATTCCGTGGAATTGCAAGATTTCACATTTTCATCACAGCATAAATTCAATTTTTTAAGTTTTACCTCCAATGTTTTTCTACCGAAATTTAACAAGAACTATTTTGTATTTAAATCTAATATCCTCGAAATGTACATATGTGGAAATCTTCAGCGAACACATATTTGGAATAACCCGCCCATGTTTGAACAATACCTGTGGAGTACAGGAAATCCAGTGTTTACAGTAATTGTTCTGACACTTACACAAAGTACCAAACAATTAGCACGCAAAAATAATAGTCAGTGATTATTAGTATTTATTAATAATATCAGGACCATAACTGACAATCTACAAGTATCGGTAGGTGGCGCTTGTGTACTCCTTGCGCAGGTGTGTCGTGCCGAGGTGCCATGCGTGATATGCCACCCACCATCGCGGCCTCCTAAAGGATGGGGTCCGGGGGCTACGGCCACCACCCAGGCAGCTTCCCGCTGCTGCCGTTGCAGCTACTACACGAGCTCCTCCCGACCGCTTCCTCCGTGCCATGCCATCCTCACTTCGCCTTGCGCCAGGCACAATTTCTGGCACCCTGCCAGCCGCGAACACAGGCCGGGTCGCTGGTCTGAGGACATTGACTACAATATGCAGCGGTGAAGCAGGCTAGCCTCCGCCATCAAAAGCAAAACCAATAAACGGTCTTACAGTAAACTTCACGCCTCACATTTTTCCTTTACTGAAGAAACATTAAATTTCATATTATGATTTCTTCTTCAGTTATCAAAGCCCTGGCATGAGATCGTAATGAACTACTTGTGCATTAGAATTTTCTTAGTCCCAGTAGAAAATATCAATAATTCTATACATAAGTCAATGTTTTGTTAAGGACTTCAATGAGGAAAAATGTTAAAGGAAGAACTACGATAGATTATGATTGTGCATACAAAATACAACAGTTTACTCATTTGTTTTGATGCAGAAACTAGAAAACTGTATTGTAATGTCGACTGCCATATTGCAGTGCCTAGTCACTTTATTCATGCATCAGTCAAGTGAAATACAGAAAATGTGTACTATAAAAGTAAATATTTTACAAATTTGCTTATTCTTACCCTTGAATACAAAAAAATACCCAGAAAGAATAATAAATTCCGGTAACCACGAATTTTTACGTAATACTTTTAACTCCCCATCCAAAGTTATTAGAGGGGTCATGGTGACTGAGCGGTTAGCGCGCTCGCCTCCCACAAAGGCGAACCGGATTCAATCCCCGGCTGGGTCACTCCCAGATTTTGGCAAGTGGGAATCGTGTCGGACGATGCTGCTGGTTGGCGGGTTTCCTCGGGGGATCTCCCATTTCCCCCGCCCTTAGATTCCGGTACTGCTCCATACCCACTTCACTCCACCCTCATCAGATCTCAAGACCTCATTGTTAGGAGCCGCCCAAATCTCTTCACTCACTCACTCCAAAGTTGGACCTTGCTACAGGTTCACTTGCTGCTAGATGACTGTATAAATAAGATTACCTGTCAACTTTTGGTGGTCAGTAATTGTAGAGACTTTAAATGACTAGAACAACAGTGGAACAGGAATATTTTGTTACATAACAAAAGTGCTGTATTTTTACATCCCCAACACAGAATCCATTGGTTATACACTGAAGAGCCAAAAAAACTGGTACACCTGCCTAATATCGTGTAGGGCCCCTCCGAGCATGCAGAAGTGCCGCAAGACGACGTGGCATGGACTCGACTAATGTCTGAAGGTATGCAGGAGGCAATTCACACCATGAATCCTGCAGGGCAGTCCACAAATCCAATCTGCACCAATTTGAGAAAGGGTTGCACGTCTGTCATGTTTAATGATTCTCGTCAGTCGTCGTTTGTCCCGTTCTTTCACAATCTTTTTCATGCCGCAGCGATGTCGAAAATGTAATGTTTTACCGGATTCCCGATATTCACGGTACACTCGTGAAATGGTCGTACGCGAACATCCAAATGTTATCGCTACCTCGGAGATGCTATGTCCCATCGCTCGTGCGCCGACTATAACACCACGTTCAAACTCACTTAAATCTTGATAACCTGCCATTGTAGCAGCAGTAACCGATCTAGCTGCCGACCGCATTGTGTTACTGTGATTGGTTCCATACCTCTGTTATTTGCATACGCAAGCCTATACCAGTTTTTTTGGCTCTTCAGTGTAACTTATAACTCCAGAAGATTGTCCTTCATGACTTTCGTGTACACATGATGTATCTTGTAACATCAATATTTCCTACGTACAATTTCACCATATGACAAAATAAACTTTGAAATTAATTATGATTAAAAATATTTATTAATTATATTGATACAATAACTTCTTTATTATCATTATGCAAAATACATATTATATTCCTATATTTAATTTAAATAGTTTATTTATACTTTAAATATAGTTTGGCAGTACCTTAGAANCAATACATATTATATTCCTATATTTAATTTAAATAGTTTATTTATACTTTAAATATAGTTTGGCAGTACCTTAGAATTAAGTTCACAATGCAATATTTTAAATAAAGACAACTGATATATTTTAGATTTTACATGCGTATAAGAATACACAATCTTTTCATAAACATAAACATCTACATTTACATAATGTTTGCTCCAAAATGTAATTAAAATTGTAGATTTTTAAATGGGCGTAGGTTATGCTCAATCCAAATTCAATATGGTTAGCAGCACACTTAGTTACAAGTTCCAGCTGCGTGTGATGTGCTCATGCTTGAATATTTACCAGAGCCACCAATGAATCCATTGCAAGTGGCAGAAAAAATGAAACAAGACAAAGTTTTATCTCAAATGATTAACTATACCCAGCAAGGATGGCCAGCCCATACACAGATTGCTTATTGTGGGGAGACAGGGTTACAATCCCAGCCAGTTTACAGCCAGCAATGCTGAAGCTGATTCACGCAAGCCATGATGGCATGGTGCATAGGAAAGCAGTTGCCAGAAGTTATTGTTGATGGTCCAAGATGGCTGCAGTAATAGGTTACGCAGTATGGAAATGTGGTACATTTCAAAGCTGACATAATGACCCACCCCAAGTTAAATATGGGGGCATGGCCAGCCCCAGAAAAGCCATGATCTCACTTGCAAGTAGACTTTGCTGGACAAGGGATGATTTTTCCGATTGTAATAGACTCATACACAAAGTGACTAAAGTTTGACGGGTAACCAATATGTCTGCTAGTGCTGTGACAAGAATTATGGGACACACTTTAGTTGCCATGGCTTGCCTGATGTCATAGAAGCAGACAATGGAATAGCTTTCAAATCACGAAATGTGATAACATTCGTGAAAAACAATTGAGTTCAGATGATAATTCCACCCTCATACCACCCATCAAACAATGGGCAGGCAGAACATAGAGTACAAACAGTGAACTAAAACTGCGGAAGCTAGTTCAGGGTAAATGGCGCGCGCACACTTAGCACGTATGCCGTTTTCCTTACGCACAACACCCTGTATGTAGACCCACAAGATGCCAGCAGAATTGTTAATGAACTAATGCCTGGAGGCAGTCTTGACAAAAATTCGTCCCATTTCGCAGCAAGGCGCTCAGGAAATAGTAACACAGGCTATCACCAAATACCCTGCTCATCAGTTCTCACCAGGTGACGCAGTATGGTTGTGTAATTACTTGCATGAGCCCAAGGGGATGGCAGGTAGGGTGACTGCCCTCAAGTGCCAGTTGATGCACGGAGTACGGGACAAGCAGGGTCACGACTATCTGCGACCTGTGGACCAGCTGCGGTGCCATCTGGTTCACAGATTGGTACATCATCATGCCGGTTCTCGGCAAGCATTAGGTGGACCACCAGTACTGCCAACAATGGGATTTTTCCAGTCTGGGATGTTACGGAACTATCCAGAGACGGGGCAGCAACGGTGAGGTGTGGAATATAGTTCTGCAAGTTCCCGTGGGTCTTCACCATTCCGAGGAGTTTGCCAGCAGTCCTGACATTGATCAGGGCAGACAGATGTTGGCAATGGTTCTGCGAGTTCCAGTGTTTTCATCTCGCATCGAAAGGGGTGTCCGGTGTCATGAAAAGGATCCTGTGTCTCAACGAAGTTCAACATGACAGCATTTTCCTTCTAGGAGACTACAGGGTTTCGTGACATTCTGTGAAGGGAGGGAATCTGCTATGTATGAAGACTGTTAGTATAGTGTAATTATGTGTTGTTAAGTTGGTAACTATGTGCCATAATGTAGGTTAGACACTGAGAACTACGTGTGTGTGTGTTGACGTATGTAGAGAAGCACGCAAGATGATTGCGGGCAGTTGTGAACGATGGCAAACTGCATGTGGACTGGCGACACCCAGTCTGGTACATGGTAACGTGTTTAGGACACAAAACCCACAAAATCTAGATACAGCATAAATTTCATTTTTTTTTTGTACTTCCCTGTATTTTACATTTTTTCTTGGTCCCGTGACAAGTGCAAAAAATAAGTTTCACCACTACATATAAGTTGAAATATGTTGCACGAGGTGAAATAAAAAATNAAGTTGAAATATGTTGCACGAGGTGAAATAAAAAATTGGAGAAAAGAGGATGGCAGCAAATGCACACACACACACAGATGTAGGACCTGCACATAAACTGCATGTGTATACAAATATTTAATGTTTCTTACGAAATGCAGTTTATTCTTTGAAAATGCAAATAAAAAGAGCTAGTTGGTATAACTAAGAACACCAAGACCACTTTCATTAGTTACTGGAACTGTAAGACACAAATATTCATCTTTGGAAAGTTTTTAGCTCATGTGGTAATAAATAACTACTTTACAGAATAACACAAAATTAATGGTTAGATGTCAAGGCTATTTTGTATACTTAATATACAATGTACAAATAAATATAACATTTTCNCGGTGAGGTGTGGAATATAGTTCTGCAAGTTCCCGTGGGTCTTCACCATTCCGAGGAGTTTGCCAGCAGTCCTGACGTTGATGAGGGCAGTCAGATGTTGGCAATGGTTCTGCGAGTTCCAGTGTTTTCATCTCGCATCGAAAGGGGTGTCCGGTGTCATGAAAAGGATCCTGTGTCTCAACTAAGTTCAACATGACAGCATTTTGCTTCTAGGAGACTACTGGGTTTCATGACATTCTGTGAAGGGAGGGAATCTGCTATGTATGAAGACTGTTAGTACAGTGCAATTCTGTGTTGTTGAGTTGGTAACTATGTGCCATAATGTAGGTTAGACACTGAGAACTACGTGTGTGTGTGTTGACGTATTTAGAGAAGCATGCAAGATGATTGCGGGCAGTTGTGAACGATGGCAAACTGCATGTGGACTGGCGACACCCAGTCTGGTACATGGTAACGTGTTTAGGACACAAAACCCACAAAATCTAGATACAGCATAAATTTCATTTTTTTTTTGTACTTCCCTGTATTTTACATTTTTTCTTGGTCCCGTGACAAGTGCAAAAAATAAGTTTCACCACTACATATA
>NQII01005067.1:1328-96388 GCA_002778355.1 Clitarchus hookeri | reverse complement strand
CAACAAGGGGCGAACTTGTAGGCACTCGTAGCAAGTTGTTTCAGACTTCAAACCCCGCCTGGGGTGACGTGAAGGCACGTCCAGATGAGGCAAAGTTGTGTTTATCATAGTCTGAATAAGCGTCACGCGTCAAGCTCACGAAATGTTTAAAATCTGCCAGAAATTAATTTCAGATATGCATAATACTTTTTCTTGCATTACACCATACACTGTTTCAATATTTTTCCCAAACATGGTGTGCACTACAAAACTAAATGTAAGAGAATAACTTCAAGAGAAATGTCATGTAAACACTACAAAAGCTGTGGACTCGAAATAATACAAAATATAAATAATTAGGTAGTTATTTTTGTTTTCACATTAAAAACTAGTACTAACACCAAGACTGTGATAAAATGTACCTGTTTTTTTATGCTTCTCCATTTCAAATACAATTCCCTTGAAGTTCTCTTTGGATGGAAGGGGAAAGCACTCAGGATAGCCTGAAAGATACAAATTCTCAATGTAGCAACTGTACACAGTTGTACACATCTAACCTACTTTCCACCTAACAGAAGACATGCAAAGGTAGGCGTAGCAGTAGTTTTAGAGTGACTGTCTACAACCAACAAGACAAAGTTTTGCCATGAATTACAATGATTAGAGTAATCAATAACTAAGCCGAGATTTTATAAAATTGTGTCATTAAAAATTGTATAGTTCGTCTTTATTGTCATGAAAGTGAAGTGAAGAGATTTGGGCGGCTCTTAACTGCGAGGTCTTGACAGCCGAATCGCCAAGAAAGATTTACTGTGTGCGCATCAATGTGTACTTGCCAAATTCAGTCGCAATGACTTCAGACTACTAAGGTAAGCGATTATCAGGAAAATATTTTAGCTTTCTCAATATAAAAATTTAATATTTCTGAGTAATTTGTTTATATTTTTAAGTATTCTGAGTACTGATAACAATNATTCAGTCGCAATGACTTCAGGCTACTAAGGTAAGCGATTATCAGGAAAATATTTTAGCTTTCTCAATATAAAAATTAAATATTTCTGAGTAATTTGTTTATATTTTTATGTATTCTGAGTACTGATAACGACAGTGTGTACTTGTTCACGTAGACATTTTTAATACTTACAACTACATAAACAAGAGTGAGCATCTATGTATTTGAACTAAAAGAAAAAATCTTTTTATGGTCTAATTTTTTTCTGACCCAAATGTTCAACTTTCCAGAGAATGTGGATTTTCATTTCGTTATTACCTTAATTTAGTGTTTTAACTTCAATTTTGGTGTTACGTGATGTATGAACTGGAATTTTGGCATTGGCAGTGTATTAACTCAAATTTTGGTGTTGTTTTGTTTTACTTCTATTCACCATATATGTAATATTGCCGCTATCAATAACAAAATATTTTTGCTATGACATCCCAGTTAATGAAAAGCCTGTATAAACTGCTCCAATAGGAACAAAGACCCAAAATTCAAACAGTGCTCCATCCTTTCCTTCTCTATTCTCCCTATCCCACCCTGTTTCCAGGAAGGAGATATAAAAAAAAAACAATGGATTGATGGCTGGATACACACATGCACACACGTGCCTGCACCTTCCCAAACACACACACACACACACACACACACACTAATTTTCTCTATTTTCCAGGGGCAGCGGTGGCTGAATGGTTAGCCTGTTTGCCTCCCACCAAGCGAACTGGGTTTAATCCCCGGCCGGGTCACTCTCAGATTTTCACACGTGGGAATTGTACCGGACGATGCTGCTGGTCAGCGAGTTTTCTCTGGGATCTCCAGTTTCCTCCACCCTTTCATTCCGGCACTGCTCCATACTCACCTCAATCACCTTCGTCGGCTCTCAAGCCTTTGCTGTTAAGAGCCGCCCGAATCTCTTCACTCACTCTATCTCTCACTCTTTATAAATCTTTCTATCCCTCAATTTATTTATGCATCCCTACATATCTATATCTGTATACCTATCTATACTTCTTTGAATCTACTTATCTATATAAATCTCTCTGTATATCTTTAGCTACCACATCTATCTCTATCTCTTTAACTATCTATCAACTTCTATTTATGAATCTCTAACCCTCTCTCCATCTCTCATGCTCTCCACATCTCTCTCTCTCTCTTTCTTTCTTTCTCTCTCTCTCTCTGCATTCACCCAACTCTCTCCCTTTGCGTAAAAAAAAAACAGTTTTTCATCAACATCTCAAAGAGTTGGTCCTCCTACATAAAATATTAAAGAATTTAAAAAAATTAATTAAATTTTTTATATTGGGGGAAAAGTGGTGCCTATATTCTAACCCTAAAGTAAATTTTTATTCTTGTGAGCAAGTGATGACTACATTCTTACCCTGAAGTTTGATCCGTGCAATTCTACTCCTTTAAACAAATTCACGAGCTCTGCTTCCGAGAACTTGCGAACACATACAAGAAGGTCAGAACGGACACTAGAAGTAGAAGGTGTGCAGCTCGAATGGTCCTTATATGCCTTTGACGGTGTTGTTGCTAGAATAGAAGTACGGTGCTTTAAAGGAGTGCTTGTTGAATTCTTGCCGATATTGTTCTGCCATGTATTGTAGTTCATGTTTCCGTGAGATGAAGATGCCAGATTTCTTGCCTTACGGACTTCCGTTCTATTAGAATCGTTACGTGCAGAGAACGCTGCCTTTCGGGCCGTCATTAGTGATGTTTCTTTCTTTGATTCAGATGTGCTTCTGTTACTAAACTTCGCATCAAATTTCTTATACTTGTTAGAAATTGAAGGGGTTGTTTGTACTCCAACTGAATTTTGGTACACAAAGCCCTGCTGATTGTTACAAGATCGACATTCTTCGCGGGAAGTGTTGGAACTTTTACCATTAAATGTTTTGTTAACTTTTTCTCCCAACAGATTTTCCGCACAAGAATTGTTCCTGTTAGAAAACAACTTACCACACACCGACATCAGGCGACTTAAAATTTTGAATGAATAGTTACTGCTAGTAGAAATAACCGATGTTTCTCCTTTGCATTGCTGGATTTCTGCCTTGTCACAATCATTTCCTTCACAGAGTTCGGACAAGCAGTTTAACTCAGAAGCACAAGAACAAACATTTTCAGTACACTTTGTGCTGACACTTCTGCTCGTGGTTGAGCGACCAATAATGGGGACCTGCCCCTTCCACGTCATGCTGTCACTGAAAATGCTTTCCATGTTTGCTCCTGAGCGCATGAGCTGAGCAAGTGGAATTTCTGCAGTTCGCGCTACACCCACGTCACTCTTCCCTTTGTTGCCATGGCCATGTGTTGCCAGTGGGGTAAAGTCCTGAGTTGCAGAAGTGAATTCTTCGATGCACTGCCACAGCAGATTAGCGGCATTAACAATGTCGGTATTTCCCTCGAGATGCTGAGTGACTTCCACAACTATTTCTGGACCACCTTCACGACTGAACACGCGACAGTTGTTGGGACATCTCTCAATCAAGTGCGTAAGTACCATCAAGGCAATAAGAATCACCTGAAATAAAATTAATGAAGTGCCTGTAGTAACAAAACCACAGAATAACATGAAGCAAGTAAAAATACAATTTGCTACACATAGAAAAACAAAAAGAAATGTAATTTATTATAGAGATCTTTTCGTACACATTTGAGCAAGTGGAGAAACCACAGAAAAAAGTTTAAGGATAGTACAGCTCAAATACAAGGGTTTGAAATATTTTCCATATATCTGAATTATGCTTAAAAAAACTATTTTTTTACTTATGCTTGTGAAGTACACTACTACTAATATTTGGAAAGCTTTTCCACACAAGGCCTACAAACGTTTAAAATACAAATTTTGTATTTTATGGAGTACAGTTAATATATTATGCAGATCATGACAATAGCGAACTTCAATCAACCTATTACAATTCTGACTGAATTTTCGTAAATTATGAGTGATGACAGGAGGCGAAATTGAACCATAACTAANATCAACCTATTACAATTCTGACTGAATTTTCGTAAATTATGAGTGATGACAGGAGGCGAAATTGAACCATAACTAATTTGGTCTGCTAGCCATGTACAAGAGCAATACCTTAATATTAGTACACATGAGCAATTTGTCTACTTGGCAGACATATTTAAAGTTCAACTCAGTCCAACAAATACCTTTACAGTATACGTGCAGAAGCAGCACGTTATAAAATAAAAGCACAAAGATTATGGTCCAATTTTTTTCAACATTTATCAATACACTGAAATATAACTGTATTGATTCGCTCAAAGAGAAGTCTACGGCATTGATGCGTGACACTTATTTGACACAGATATAAACACGACTTTGCCTCATCTACACATATCACCACGTTACTCCAGATGGGGTTTGAATCCCGAAACGACTTGCTACGAGAGTATACAAGTACGCCCCTAGTTGCAGGGACACCTACGGACACGTCAACCAAGATTGTTCTCTCTTATGTCAGACGTCACGCCACCCCCTCACGTGTGATTGAGGCTAGCCAAGCAGCCAAGTTAAGCGCCTAAGCTCGCGAAACCAAGGCAACCCAGCATTACAGAGGTGCATAGTTCAGCCGCGGGCTGAGGGATTGTGCTAGAGAGCAAAGCTCCGCCCAGGAGGAGCTCGCCGCCCCCCTTCACCTGGTTTACGTAGTTTACTTCCGTTCAGTTCCTGATTAGTTAGGAGGTAGTACGGGCCACCGTGTCTATTCCTCACAGAATAAATAAGTTTTCTCTCGAACTTCTGAGTGCCAATTTTAGGGTGACTGTGATTTTATCCTTTGCAGACGTCAGCCCACCAGGGTAAAGAAGGAGACGGCGTCTCTGACCAATCAATTACAGAACCTAAAGTAGGACTGCAGGCTCCCTTAACCGGGCGCACGTATGTCGTAAAACACACCCAGTCGACGGCCACCCGTACTGTGCACCTGGTGCGCAGTAAGGCAGAGCCACAACCATTAGCAACAAAATCCACGGGCTGTCAGTCAGCTAGTCCAGCCAATTCACTCCATCCACCATGCTGAACTGACGTCGGAAGGAGTGATAGACTGATTCTGGAGGACTGCCCACCTTTGGAGATACACCCAACATCGTCGTCGAACTTCCAGGGTAAACCCATCGCTCCAACCACCGCGCTGAATTGTCGCCGGTTAGGTAATCGGGTATGAGCCTGGTCGGCTGGGCCTCTGCTTGGTTCTACACCTAGCTGGGGAACATCGACGCCTGCTCTCCTCTCGTGAGGGTGATATTTGTACCTACCTGAATGCTGTACACCCAAAGGCGTGGTACGAAGTGGCAGGAAAGGAAGGCAGCTGCGGCCTCCAAAGCCAACGAGAGCTGGAACCCAGTCCCAACAGCACTTTGCAGCATAACCCCCTGGGAACAAGCTCAAGCTGCCTGCCAGCTGGAGAGGCCTCACCTACCAGCTCCTTCCTACTCCTTATTTCAGCCCCCAATCAAGACCACCGGCCGACCACACTCGATCATCACCGACTTCCGTCAGGAACGACCCGTTCCACTAGCTATCGCAAATCCCTGGTTCTAGTGTCGCCGGACCAGCAGCCCTCCCCAGGCTCACCGCAGCACCGCCAGCCACAGCACCACCGTCGCCCCAGGTCGAGGCACTTGTTCCAGCTAACTCCAGCAGCAGCAGCAGCTGGGTCAGCAGCCACCCCAGGCCACCTTCAGCACAGGTAAACCCGAGGCTGTGTGCCACCCAGTATGCAGGACTGGTAAGCCCACGTTTGACTNCAGGCCACCTTCAGCACAGGTAAACCCGAGGCTGTGTGCCACCCAGTATGCAGGACTGGTAAGCCCACGTTTGACTAACCGGTTCTGCATAGTGGCACACAGCCACGAGTTTACCTGTGCTGGAGGTGGCCCTGTATTATATACCGGCCGGGGCTCGGTCAGCCGTTAAGGTCAGCCAGTTTCTCTGACCGACAGGTCAAAACCTTGTCCGACTGTGACGTCACCGTCAACCACCCGACATCATGCGTCAGCATCATGAAAATATATCTTCAATGTAAATATTTATAAGTAGCAAGAGACCTGAAAATAAAAACACAAGTTATTTGTACAAAAAAAATTTTCTATAAAAAATTTTTGATGGCTGTATTGTTGTAGTAAAACACTTTCAGACAATAAAAATTATAAACAACTTACAATAGTTGTCAGTTATTTTATCAGGAAGAATGTAACATTTTTCTAACAATTAAAACCTTTATCAAAATTAGTTCTCACTAGTATATATAGTACAAACATTTTTTTAATTACTTAGANTTATCAAAATTAGTTCTCACTAGTATATATAGTACAAACATTTTTTTAATTACTTAGAAAAAAAAACTTATATGTAACTTTGTGGAAACAAATGTTTTATGAATAGGAAATTATTATCATAAATATATTATCCTCATGCATCGTGTCGCAATAATGACTAGCACTAACCTTACTGTCCCCTCTTTGAAGAGCTCTCAGCATTAGTGGAATTACAGACAGTTTCACTGCCATCTCACAGTTCCTATTGTGTTTATACACCGAGGCATCCAGCNAATTATAAACAACTTACAATAGTTGTCAGTTATTTTATCAGGAAGAATGTAACATTTTTCTAACAATTAAAACCTTCATCAAAATTAGTTCTCACTAGTATATATAGTACAAAAATTTTTTTAATTACTTAGAAAAAAAATTTATATGTAACTTTGTGGAAACAAATGTTTTATGAATAGGAAATTATTAACATAAATATATGATGATCCTCATGCATCGTGTCGCAATAATGACTAGCACTAACCTTACTGTCCCCGCTTTGAAGAGCTCTAAGCATTAGTGGAATTACAGACAGTTTCACTGCCATCTCACAGTTCCTATTGTGTTTATACACTGAGGCATCCAGCNAAGCATTAGTGGAATTACAGACAGTTTCACTGCCATCTCACAGTTCCTATTGTGTTTATACACTGAGGCATCCAGCAGGCACAACATTCTGTAGTGGAAACCTTTCGTGGATGTTTCTAACTTCTCATACCGGCTCAGTGCCCTGAAATACACAAACAAATCATAATTCCAATACTTGCTCCTTTCAAGAGATTTATGGCAGATGTATATCAACCCACAAACCTGCTAGTGACAGTAATGACAGCATGTTTCATAGAATTTTGTAACATTTCCCCACGTTAGGGCCGTCATGTTTGCAACATTGCACCGTCTGGTATGACGTTGGAAGTTACAGCTCAGTTAGCTCAATCGGTAGAAGCATGAGACTTTAAAGGTGCCAAAACAACTATAAAAATAAAGTCCAGTTTCTGTTTATTGTTTTGTACTTTTATTTATCAAGTGAATACAACAGTTCACATGTAATCGTCAGGTATCCAGAGTCACGAACAGCTTAACAGACAAAAAAAACAGAGAGCACCGCCACAGTAGTTTATTGTTCATTTACGTCTTGAAAACTTGCATTGTAAGAAGAAAATACAAGTAGCGACCTACCAGACCGGCGGAGAAATAATAGAGCAAGATAAAGTTTGCCGGTGTTGGGGGTTATTTGCCACGCCTGACGTGGCCTCTGCGAGTGCTGGTTGTCTACTGCTAGCCGGTGATAGGCACTCTGAGAATTTGTCGCTGCGTGCTTATCCCTACTCCTCGCCCCAAAAAGGGCATGGCATGGGCCGGCATCCCTTTCCCACGCCAGCCGAACTGTATCGTCGATAAAAAATAATCAAACCTTCTAGAACAAAAACTGTTGACTGCAGTTCGGAAAGCTTCGTATCTTCTAATGCTGACGCGTAACAAAAACTAATAATTTGAAAAGTAAACGTATACCCGATAAACGAACTACCACAGCAAGAACATTGAACNACGCGTAACAAAAACTAATAATTTGAAAAGTAAACGTATACCCGATAAACGAACTACCACAGCAAGAACATTGAACTGTGATAAAATGTTACGAAGCCTCGCAAAACGAAAGAAATTTAACCAAGTATCCCGATAATTCATATATTGCGTCCTTACAATGTCACATTTTTAAGTTGCTTTTAAAAAGGGAGAACAGAAAGATTAAGGGCCAGTCGTTGACATAAGCAAAGTAAGCAGCCGCATAGGGCGCCAAGCAAAACTGGTGAGCGTCTAAGATGCCACAAAACAGTTTCAGGACATACTGAGAACATGTAAAGAAACAGAGGAAAACATTTTACTGGGCAAATTTTTTTAAGTATATTTAAAATATTTTTTTAAATAATATCAACATTATTTATTAAAAGACACTGTTTAAACTCACTATAATTAATTACACTGCCAAAAATGNTAAACTCACTATAATTAATTACACTGCCAAAAATTAGCAAAACTCGTTGCTCTATTGTGAAAAAGGAAGGTGGCTGTAGTGCATGAATGTAAGGTTACTGTAGTGTATAAATGTTAAGGTTATGTAGGAATGTAAACATGTAAATTTTGGCAACAGCAAGAGAGCAAAAGGAGCAGTTGGTTGGCATGGATAGACCGTTGGATGTACGAGGAGAAAAAGAGGAATGTTGTTGTGTAAGCTTGTTGGCAAGTTGTAACGTATATGAGCAACAATAAAATGTAAAACAGTAAACTGGCGATGAGAACAGGATATGAAAAATACACGTGAGTCAAATAGTGTTACATACGAAGATGGGTTTGATTGGACATATAGGCGAACTCGACCTGGACAATGAAGACTTTGGGTCGTATGTTGCAAGACTTTTTCGTCGTGAATAGCACCGAAGATACAGAAAAAGTGTCATTGTTTATCACTCTTGTAAAAGCTAAAATGTACGGAATTTTAAAAAATGTACTCCGTCCTGAAACACCAATCTCAAAAACATTCCAAGAAATAGTGAAAGTGTTGTCCCGCCATTTTTAGCCCACACAAGTGGTGATAGTTGAGCAGTATAAATTTCATAAATGTAATCAACAATCCACCAAATCAGTGTCTCAGTACATAATGAAACTCAAGAATTGGGCTAAAATGTGCTATTTTGGCGATTTACTTGAAGATGAGTTGCGTGATCGCCTAGTGTGCAGGTTATCCAGTGACTTAATTCAAAGGAAGCTGTTTATTGAACCTAACCTCAACTTTGAGAGAGCATGCACAATTGCAATCAGCATGGAGCTCGCCGCATCTCAAACAAAACTTCTGCAGCCAACTACACCAGAAACAATGAACAAACTGTCACCCAGGCCGCAGACGAAGGAGAACGATAGAAGAATTGGTCACGAGGTGCATCCATCAGGCTATAAAAGAAGACAGGGATGTGCCAAAGCATTTGATACAGCACTGTGCTCTCGTGGGCGTGACCATGCGTGTGACCGATGTCCAGCAATGAATTTGAGCTGTTTTAACTGCGGAAGAAAGGGACATGCGGCAACGGTATGTTGCAGCAAGAGAAAGGTGTAGGCGAGTGCGTCCATTATATTAATATCAGCCTATAAAGATATGTTTCCTACAGCCAAATTGGAGCATTGTAATTAAACACTTAAGGCAGTCACTGGAGACAGTTTGAAAGTCATTGGAAAAATCCAAGTGATAGGGGCAAAGCCGCAGGGTGTTTACAGTTCACTACAAAGAACAGTGCCAGTGTAGTCAAATCTTTAGGGATGATACCTGATTCATGGGAACAAGACCTGCGTAGAACGTTTCCACAAATCTTTGAGGAAAACTCGACAAGTGCTATAAAACAGTTCCAGGCACACCTTTTGGCGGAAGAAAATGTGACCCATATATTTCGCAAAGCATATTCATTGCCCTATGCATTGTTGAAGCAAGTGATCACCTAGGCGAATTACAGAAATTGGGAAAAATAGTGCCAGTGAAGCATAGTGAGCGGGCAAGTCCGATTGTAATAGTGATTAAGAAGTCAGGGGTTTTTCNGCCCACACAAGTGGTGATAGTTGAGCAGTATAAATTTCATAAATGTAATCAACAATCCACCAAATCAGTGTCTCAGTACATAATGAAACTCAAGAATTGGGCTAAAATGTGCTATTTTGGCGATTTACTTGAAGATGAGTTGCGTGATCGCCTAGTGTGCAGGTTATCCAGTGACTTAATTCAAAGGAAGCTGTTTATTGAACCTAACCTCAACTTTGAGAGAGCATGCACAATTGCAATCAGCATGGAGCTCGCCGCATCTCAAACAAAACTTCTGCAGCCAACTACACCAGAANGAGAGCATGCACAATTGCAATCAGCATGGAGCTCGCCGCATCTCAAACAAAACTTCTGCAGCCAACTACACCAGAACCAATGAACAAACTGTCACCCAGGCCGCAGACGAAGGAGAACGATAGAAGCATATTCATTGCCCTATGCATTGTTGAAGCAAGTGATCACCTAGGCGAATTACAGAAATTGAGAAAAATAGTGCCAGTGAAGCATAGTGAGCGGGCAAGTCCGATTGTAATAGTGATTAAGAAGTCAGGGGTTTTTCNAGAAAAATAGTGCCAGTGAAGCATAGTGAGCGGGCAAGTCCGATTGTAATAGTGATTAAGAAGTCAGGGGTTTTTCGAATTTGTGTTGATTGCAAGGTATCGTTGAACAAAGTCTTGAATGTGGATTCTTACCTACTCCCTAAGTTAGAAGGGGACAAGTATTTACAGTGCTAGATGTCAGTAATGCCTATCAGCAGCTAGAGGTGGGGCAATAATCCAGAAAGTACTTAACACTCATATCGGTCTCTTCCAGTGGACTCGTCCACCATAAGGTGTCGCAAGTGCACCAACAATCATCCAGTCGGTCATGGACAGAGTCTTGCAAGGATTAGAGGGTGTGATACGTTACATTGATGACGTTTTGATTGCAAAAAATTATGAAAGTGTTAGAGCGCAAAAGTAGCTTTAGTATTAAGGTTAATTTGTCAAAGAAGCAGTTCTTTACGAAGTCAGCAGAATACTTGGGGCATAAGATTGATAAGGACGGGATTCACCCTACCTCTCAAAAGGTGGAGGCAATAGTACAGGCAGCAGTTATCTAAAAATGTAGAAGAACTAAAATCATTTTTAGGGCTCGTACAATTCTACCATAAGTTTTTCCAAATGTTGTCAAGCGAAATTATACCACTTTATGATCTCACGAAAGCTAGCAGTATGTGCGACTGGAGTCAGGAATGTCAGCCAGAATTTGATTGGTCCAAACCAAAGCTCACATCCAACCAGTTGCTAGCACATTTTGATCCGACACTGCCCATAGTAGTGGCACGTGATGCCTCACCATACGGAGTAGGCGCAGTCTTGAGTCACAGGGTAAATGGGGAGGGAAAAACCAGTTGTCTTCGCATCCACCACCTTGTCTAAAGCTGAAAANAGTCTTGAGTCACAGGGTAAATGGGGAGGGAAAAACCAGTTGTCTTCGCATCCACCACCTTGTCTAAAGCTGAAAAAAAAAACTATTCCCAAATTGATAGGGAGCCTTTGGCTATAATTTTTGCTGTTAAACGTCTTCATAAATATTTATATGACCAAAAGTTTACGTTGTTGACAGATCAGCCATTACGGAGGCTTTTGGAACATGATCAAGGAATTCCTACCTTAGCCAACTCCAGATTACAGCGTTGGGCTGTGATATTGTCGGCATACAATTATGTAATAGAATATAGGAAAGGGTCCTTGATGTAAAATTCTGATGCCCTGTCACGCTTACCAATGCTGGGTAGTGTAGATGAGTGTGTGCACTCATTCAGTGAGGTTTTGGACATCCCTGTGGATGCCCAAGTAATAGCAAAAGGCGCTAAAAATGAACCAATATTGTCCAAAGTGTCGACAATGACAAGAACAGGTTGGTCTAATCATGTCAATGACACCAATATGAAGCCTTTCTTTTGTAGGCGCTTTGAACTTGCATGTGAGGAGGAGTGTTCAACGTGGAGTGATCTGGTTGTAATTCCTTCGGGGTTGCAGCACGAAGTTTTGAAGGCCCTACATGCCGAGCAAGGATGAAAATGTTAGCGCGTTCTACAGTTTGGTGGCCAAATATTGAGGATGACTTGCAACGAAAAGTCAAAACCTGTAAAGCTTGTCAGAGTTTGTTGAATGTAAGGAATGATATTCCCACAGTGACGTGGCAAGAAACGGTTGAAGTTATAGGAAAGAATTCATATTTAGTTTCTGCAACATGAAGGTGTAACTATGTTAATTCTTTGTGATCACTTTTCTAAGTGGATAGAAACATGGGTAATGCAAAAAATTACTGCAACTAGTGTTATTGAAAAATTGCGTGAATGCTTTGCCACTTTTGGAATACCATCCACACTACTGTCTGACAATGGCCCTCCATTTAATTCTGAAGAATTTAATACATTTTATCGGGCTAATAGATAACTGTAATGAAAAGCCCTCCATATTACACTAAATCTAACGGGCTGGCTGAAAGAGCAGTTCAGACTTTAAAACAGAATTTAAAAAAACATGTAATCAATGATGAAAAAGGTAATAACAAGAGTAGAGATATGCAACACAGTTTGCATAATTTTTTGTTTGCTTACAGAGAAACACCCCATGTTGTGTAACAAAGCAAAGTCCTGCAGAAATAATATTTAAATACAAACCATTAATTCGACTTACCATGTTAAAACCACAACAGAAACCTTTAGTAATGAGGGGTCAAAGGGAGTCAGGAAGTTGATTTATAAAATAGTACCAACATACAAGGTAGGAGAAAAGGTATTGGTACAATCAGTGAAAAGTAAATTGAGGAAATGGTTTCCAGATAGATTGGTAAAAATACTAAGTCCCATGATGTATATAGTTATTTGGGGGTATAAAGAACAGCTACAAAGAGTTGTCCATGTGGATCAGTTGAGGAAATGGCAGCTACCTGGGTGTATTCACCCTAGGTTGTTGAGAGCAGATGGGTTTGTTGGCCAGCCACCTGCTAAGGCCACCATCATAGAGGCCAGGGGTTAGACACAAACCCAAAACCCAAACGCAGACTCCTGTACTGTGTGGTTCAGACTAGTGGAAAGTGGAGATGTTTAAGGGGGGTCAGCCACCGCCATCTTGGATTCATGGAATTTTTCACTGTAACTTGCATCACAGATTTTGTGATTTATTTTGGGCATCGACAAGGCATGCGGCATTGCTTTTCACATGTATTAAAACGTTATTGCTCGACTACTCTTGCTAGTAGGACTTCTACAACATCCCGCAAGAAGAAATTTACTTATTTCTCACCTGCAGTCACAAGTCAAAAATTAATAATGGCAGTAGAGATGTAATAGTTTGATAACGCTTAAGAAACAATTATTTATAACATGACGTTCGAAAAATTTCGCTAAACATTCTTAAATGGAAGTTATGATGAAAATAGTGAAAATCCAAGATGGTGGGGACTGATCCCCCTTAAGCAGCCCTTAACAACGTGGTCTTGGGAGCAGAGGAGGGTGAAGTGAGGTGAGCATGGAGCAGCACCGGAATGCAAGGATGGGGGAAACTGGAGATCCTCGAGGAAACCGCCGACCAGCGGCATTGTCCGTCACGATCCCAGAGTGACTTTGCCAGGAATCAAACCTGGTTCACCTTGGTGGGGGACGAATGCTCTGGCCACTACACAGACTGTGGGGGCCGTAAGATGAGGACCTGGAATATGAGAAATGCAATCCTCTCAACCCTGAGAGAACACAATCATCAAAAATAATGAAGTATTAAAAGAAGACCACATATTCTACATAGAGCATGCATGAAACCTACCGATATTACTTCAGCACGAAGTAATTTTTAATTATACGAGAAGACAAAACCAGAAGCACGTACAACCACAAATCACCTACAGACTACCCATACCTGACGATGACTGTGATGCCATTCAACCAGAAAAACTGTTCTTGATTCGTTTCGTTTCCAGCGATGATAGTAGCAATCAGCCACGCCACCATTTCTGCCCAGCGCATTAAATACTTGTTGTACTCTGCCTGCCTGTTCCAAAAATTCAGCAACCCCACCGCCTAGAATTACAACACCCATACAATACATTTCATTATCATAACATTTAAATTACGTAACATTAAAAACTGTCTATATGAATAAAAATAATATCCCAAATTCCCAAATATTCATGCATAAAAAAATTTAACCATTTACTTCACAATAAGAAGCATATAAACACAACATTTGTATGCTAACTAACACCAACCTATAGATTCACGAAATTTTAGTTACATAAGACCAAGATAATTAATTACTCTCGACAATTTTTCCTCTGGTATGTGCACAGATTGTAGCACATTCATATGGTCGACATGTTGAAGGAAACTGCAACACACTCCTGACCATTTTCAAAAAAATATGTTTCTCATAAAAAGGTTGCATGCATAAGCCGGCGGGGTCCATTGTGGTGTTGTGGTTAGACTACTCGCATCCCAACTAGGCAAACCAATTTTGATTCCTAGCGGGGTCACTCCCAGATTTTCGCACGTGGGAATTGTGTCGGACGATGCTGCTGGTCGGCAGGTTTTCTCAGGGATCTTCCGTTTTCCTCGCCTGCACATTCCGGCACTGCTCCATATTCACCTCGCTTCACCCTCATCTGCTCTCAAGACCTAAATGTTAAGAGCCACCTAAATCTCTTCACTCACTCATGCACAAGCTGAAAAACTGGTTTGCCGAAGCATTAATACGCAGAAGTATGCTGCTACCATCAGAGGGCACTGCCTACCTGATGGACGCTGCAAAATTTAAATAGGAAATCTCATGTTAAAGAAATTTTGCCCGAGGCGTTTCAAACAAAATGTATTCTTCACAAATTTTTTAGGAGAAGTTCCCTACAGCAGAGGTGATTCCATAACATGTATATTATGTATGCAAAAAAATTTTAAAATTTATGTTTACAAAAGAGTTTTATACTGCCTATCTATATTGAAAATATATGCTTGTAGAGAAATTTTTCCTAAAAAAAATTTGTGAAGAATACATTTTGTTTGAAATGACTGTCTTAAAAATTAACGCACTGAGGACTAATTTCCTTAACATGGGATTTCCTATTTAAATTTCGTAGTCGCCAGCCGGTAGGCAGCGCCCTTACAGAAGAAAGATTTAATATGTTTAGCATTAAATTGAAACTAATGAACGTCCCTTCCAAACTCCTCCCTTTTCACACCATCATTATCTTATGTAAGTTGGCACACATACGTTACTATGTACAGATTGCTGCCAAACCACTCTCCCAAAACCAGTTGTCGGTGATTGGTAGACAGAGAAGCACTACATCCAATGCTACACATGGCATTTACTAGTTGACAGCAATCTCAAACTTGTGAGCAGCCGGCGAAAAGCTGACCCTGCAGTTTCACCAGTCTGTCTGTTATGTTTCTTTGCAACTCGAGTATGATTGCCGTCACATGGTATGTATACGTATTCACCTACTTATCCCATAGAATTACCCTCAATTCAACTTTCACGCAGTTAAAAACTTCAAAATATTGTTAAGTCTCCTTTCTTAAGTGTTCAAATCACGACTTGCTGGATACGAGATGATCATGCACGCAGTACACATGACAACCTCGTAACGTACGATCTCGAATGTTTATACTGCAGAACATATGACATTGTGGTTAATGATGTGTGCTATCAGAAATGAACACAAATGGAGCTACAACCCTCCTGTGGGTGGTCCTACGTGGCAAATAGCGACACAACGAAATTTCATAGACAGCTGCTGCTAGTACCGTGGACTGACAGAATCTCTTCCCTTAGGCATCAAAGCATACGTACTAGATACTACAGGCTCCTCATGGTAAACCGAGCCCTTTTGAAAGCCCTGCTGAAGGTCTACTTGTATGCGCACTGTGTGTTCCTCCGCCACATGCGAAGTTAACATTGCCATGGGCCTGAATCACTTTATGTGCGTGTCAGTCGAGGGAAACTGTGTGAAATTATTAGCAGAGCAAACATTTTACAAATTGGCTAGTTCTTGCACTTTACATATTTAAAAAAAAAAAAAAAAACGGAAAGTAAAAGCAAACATTTTAGTATTCACAAATGTTGACATAACACTTTTAATTCAATGTTAGACATTTCTCCTCTGTCGTTGCCTACTTGCAAATAGGAGCAACTATTTTTTTTTTTTGTTGATTTCAAAAGTGCTCACTTCGTCGTGAACAGCCTTTAGTTTATGCATTAGGTACTGTCATTTATAAGTACAGGCAAGAAATCTCACCTACGGCACCTGTAATAAAAAATTTATACTATGTAAATTAAGGGATTAGTAACAAAAATTTATATTTTTGTTATAATAGGCAACATGCACATTTTTTGCTGGCACTTGGTTTACAATCATTTGTGTGATAGAAATGTATTTACAAAGTATCACGATTAAAAAATTTGTTTTGAAAAAGTTATGATTGAATGAAAGTTTTACGTTTTAAACATGCACCTGCTCACTCCGTTATGTCACAAGTCAGATACAACCTCGGCTGCCGCGTTTATTTACTTCAGCGGTGTTGCGTGTTTGGTTAAATAGAAAGTGTTTGAAGTAATGGAAAGAGAAAATAAAGATTCAAGTATACCAAAATCATTGAAATGGTTTATTGTACCGCAGTGTACTAGTACATCTCGCAAAACACCTGATAAAATATTTGTTAGTTACAAAAACTAAGCAAACGGGGAGACGCAAAATCAGTTCTTTTTGTTTGTAAAGACGTACATAAGTATATTAAGGTGTTTATATTTCCCCTATGTAGGCAGTTTTAACACTGGACTTCTTAATGTCTACTATTTACATCTGACCTAACTATTACGGTACTATGGTTGTCGCTACTCTGCCACCGTAGTTATACAGGGTGGTGGCCAGTAGTTCATATGGTTAAATTTTATTGGTGCAGACTAATGACACCTGAGATTGTTGCGTTAGGGGTAAAAAAATACTCGTAGTCTCAGTTATTTAACACACCAGGATTTTATTGATCAGAAAGTCACATAGTTATTACACACCCTGGCGAGACTGAGCCCCCCTCTAGTCGTAAGCCTGGAGGGCTGGTGGGCTTTTGGTGAGTTGTCTTCGTTGGTAGCTGAGGCATGGTGAGTTGGGTGGCCCTGGTTCGGGCCCTCGAACTGGCTCTTGTTGACGTGCTGTACGAAGTTGGCTGTTTCCTGCGGCTTTGACGGTCTCTCAATGAAGCCCGAGATTAGGGTTCTCCCGTGACTTGCACTTTCCTTGCGATCCCGGCTGGCGTTCCTGATTGGAGAGTGCTTCCTCCGCGTCCTTCTTCCGGCCATCGCGTTTCTGTCTGCATTCCTAACCGCAGAAACTGCCACTACGTTTCAGAAATGAACTCATAAGTTCTCGGCACTTCTACTCGGTTTGTCTCGGAAATTTACACACGAAGTTTCGGCTGTTCCTGGGTTCCCTCCCCGGTGACATTACTATGGACTCACTCACTGACTGACTGACGTCGCCATCCGGCGCCAGACTACGTCTCTCCGGGGAATGGCACCACTCGGACTGGGGCTACCACTCGTTTCGGGAATTTACCCATATTCTCAGCACTGTTCTCGTTACACGACTGGCTTCTCCCGTTTCGGGTACATCTATCTCGTCTCCTCGGCTGTACTGCCGAACAACTCCCGTCTCGGCTGGCGATAATTGCTCCCGAACAATTGACTGTGAACAACTGATTACAACTGACGGCCTGGGCCGGTCCCGAACTCCGGCCCGTTGATATGACTGCCTCTCGCCTAACTGCCTTCTCTGTCTTGCTTCGCGGCTGAACAACTCCTCTCGAACGACTGCTGATGACTGACAACTGAATGCTCACGAACCTTGGTTGCTCCTGAATTTAACCCGTCTCTCGATATATTCAAATTGGCTGTCAGCAGATTGTGTCTACAGAAACAGGGACTTCCCTGGCGTAACTCGCAAGGTTTTTTGTATAGGATTTCGGTCTCGTCAGCGACTCTCTCGCTCAAACTAGGGGTGGAAGGCGGGGTGTAGCAAGCATCTCGGGGATTCCCGGCCGTTGTGTCTGCACTAATTTCGGCCAGGGGATACCCTGTTTCTTTCGCTGAGAGCTTATATCAGTTAATTTTCGGGACTTTCCCTTCGGCTGCGATTCATCCCCGAAAGTTTTTATACGTCGGGACTTCCCGGGGATTATTTCTCAGGGTGTGAATACAGCGCAATTCCTATCCTCTGTACCCGTCACGCGTCATGGTTTTGTTTAATACACACCACAACGCGTTTAGAAATTTGTATGTGATGTAGACGACTTCTAACATTCGTTTCAAGAGCACAGATATCATATTTAGGCTATATTCACTTTGTATACCTAAATAATAACATGTCACAATGTTAAGCCATGCGAATTAAACATTAAATTATTTTAGTGGGGCTCAGAGTCCCTCTTGCAAAAATTTGGTTTATATTATACAATATTTTTCAAACGTAGCAATTTCTAATAAATTTAAGTTGTTTTGATTTGTCTCTAGTTAGCTTTCATTAGCCTAACAATTTAAGTTAAATAGCAAATTAATTTTTACTTTCAAAACACTAAAATCTATGTTTTTAGAAATGTTTATAAAGTATGATCTTACTTTTATATTTGCCCTTCCCCCTTTTTCTAAGTTACTAAGATGGATGTTACAAAAAAATTACGAGACTAGGTCCACAAAATTGACACTAAATAGGCCTATGCATTTTACGCTAGTGAACTGTGTTACTTTTATAACCTCTTCCCTTAAATAAACTGAAAGAAAACAGCTTTTGAGGAATAAAACCAATTCTTAAGCTTTTATTACAGATTTTCTTTGCTGTATTTAATCTCATCCCAGGTATTAAGTGTTTCTTAAACTACCATATATATTTTTTCAGCTTATGTGTACTGTTCTTATATTTTAAAAAGAAAGTGTAGACACAGCTATTGTGACGCCAGAATAATAAAAAGTATATTAGCTGCACAAAACATAAAACAATAAGATAAGCAAGTTATTTTGTTTCTAAACACTATATTTGAGGCCTCATATATAATGTTTAGAAACGAGATGGAACGCAGAAATACAGGTTTGCCGGCTAGCAGGGCGGCGTTCTGCTCAACACCAGCCCGTCACTGACCCATAGCAGTTCGAGAAGTCGAGCAGTGTCGGGTAGTGACTAGCTTGCTAACTTCAGGCATACTGTGACCATACTGCTCGTTAACTAACATTTCTAAAGCGAAAAAAGTGTTTTATGATTACTGAAAAGTGGTTTACAATCTGGAAATATTTCTACTGTCGCTTTGATGATCCTAAATAAGCGATATGAGACACGTTCTTACCTTTGTAATTTTACACCTCTTATTTCAGGTTCCACAAGACAATGGGAATTGAAGTAATCAAATACCATCTCGGTATCTACTCGTGGCAGATTGTCCGTCTGCGCTTTCACAAAGTTGCCTTCCATTTTAGTGCTGCATGTTTGCAACGTGCCGGAGCCGGCCGCCGGCGTATGACCAGTGACGTACAACTAATGCATTTACGTGACAGCGGCCGCGAAAGTTACTGTTTTAATACCAAAATAACTTTGTCGAAACCAATTTTTATGCAACAAATGGCACATTTTTATTTTCATACGCATATACAAATGTGTTTGTATTATTTTCAACTATACTTGATAAATTTGCATGTTGCCTATTATATGCCCTGAACGACTGTTTACTATCTAGCGACCAAACTAATATGTAACATACAGGCGTACGTGTAGCTCGTTCATTAATTGAGCACTTTTGAAACCAACCTTTGAAAATATTCCTGCTACTAACTGTTTGTATTTCAAAAGAGACAGTAAAGTTACGTATCAGAAATGTGCCAAAAGTAGCTGTACGTCTCAATATTTAAATCTATAGGTGCTTAATTTTATTTATCTCCTGTCTTCTGCACATAGAAGTAAAATAAAGTGGCATGTAAGCAACATAAATATGGTGTTAAGAATTTCTTAGTTTCACCTGACTGACGCAAGAATAACGCCAAAGGGTCCTATAGCAGTGGTAATTGAATATGCACTACGCACTAGAACAATACAAAATTTCCAGAGAAGTGATTCTTTGTTCAATTTACCACAAAAAGCCTGTAGTCCTACCCTGGCTCATTCAACTCGCAAACGTACTTTCAAGAGCACACAGCGTACGAGAGCAAAATACTGCATGCACTGCCTGCGTAGCTGCGCCCTTATAGCTCAGTACCTGCGGCAGGACTATCCGCGCTTCTGCCTGGTTGGCATCACTGACGGAAGGGTTGATGCTCACGCTCAACGCTGTACACAAGATGCACCACTTCTGTAGCACTGTCTTCACTGCCCCAGTCTGCTGCAAAACACCACACACACAAATGTTCTGTTTTTTTAGTTTTCTTTATTTTATTGAAATGGTTGAGCACTCTTTGTTGTCTGTGCTTTCAAAGGATCTCTGTGTGTGTATACATTAGTATACAGCTAGTATCTATAGGCACCCACCCAGCAACTCAACGCTGGGAGGCAATGCTATACATTAGAGGCACTTTCTTGCCTCACCCATTTGTGGAGGAAGCTGTCTCGGCTCATGAGAATGAACAGGTGCAACAGCTTGCTGAGGCAACCCGACTCTCGCACCAACTCGTGGGCCAAGTTGTTCCCCACCATCACGACAGACAGCAGGAAGATGGCTGAGCTTAGGCCGCCCTTGGCGCACTGCTGGGCGGCAATGGCGTCAGACAGTCTGTCGAACATGGCACCCGTTGTCAGCGATTTCTTTATCTCCTCCTGTGACAGAAAATATTCTGCCTTCACACTATCCGCAGCACAAAGCATTGTACGTAAAAAAAGTTTGTGAAAATTGTTTTTCTAAAAAATGATGTTAGGGCATGCACACGTGTAAACCCTGAAACTGATTTACAGAGCATTCAATCACGCCAAGTTGTATTATTTGAAAGTAATGGATGTCTGTGGCAACAAGAACCCGAGTACACTGCACGTAGGATATCTGAAAGGTGAAAGTGTCGATCACATCACAAGGCTATGAAATGCGATATAAGAGAGTGCCAAGGGGGGCATTAAAGCTGTCTACAGCAGTATACACGGGTAAGAGAAATCCATCTTCCAACTCACCCGCTGCATACTGCTTATCGCTGTCCTTGTTCAAGGACAGTTCCAACACCTGCCAAGCTTTCAAGTACCCTGCACAGAATGTGTTCTTTGGCACCATGCTTTACTGCCAGATGAGTAGAGTGGCTGTAATTGATGCTTTGCTGATGATGTTTCGAATTTTCTACTGTTGCATCAGCTTCGAGAGGCAGCCTAATGCCCTTCCCCACAACTATTTTTGGTGGAGGTGGTAGAGAGGCTCGCTATAAAAGAGGTGGCAAAGGTCTTGCTAAGCCGCACCAAACAAAGCATTGTGAAGGGTGAAAAAGTAAACTTAGACAATACTAATGTATTTAAATTTATGGCTAATTATAATAATGTGAGCAGCAAAAACTTGACTTTTGCTGATGAGGTAGATATCATCCAAGTTGATGAAGCTCGCTTCCTGGGCTTAACTATTGACACACATCTAAACTGGAAATATCACATCAAAATTTTGACCCATAAATTAAATTCTGCAATTTTTCATGGAGAATGATGAGCAACTTTGTAAACCCTAAAGTGTAAAGACTATGTATTTAGCTTATTTCCAGTCAATTGTCACATACTGCATATTGTTTCGGGACAACTCAGTGGGAGCTGGAAATTTTTTTTGAAAACATAAAACTGCTCTCAGAATTTTAAGTCACTGTAGCATTAGAATTTCTTGTAAACCTTTTTTTTTTTTAATTGCACAGTATTTTAACCTTACTGTCAATTTATATTTACTCAATTTTAATCTTTGTTAAACAAAATTGGTCTATTTTCAAAACCAATTCTTCATTATATCAGTATGACACTAGAACAAAGGACAATGTTCACTATTCATTGAACAGGATAAGCTTGGTCAGAAAAGGTCTGTACCACTAAGCAATGAAGATTTATAATATATTACCTACAAAAATTAAAGGCTTGTACGATGGCGAAATTGGCACACTAAAATGGTATCTAAAAGAATATTTGCTTGCTAATTCTTTTTATTCTGCATGAATATTTATATTCTTAATTATTACACTAATTAATTACTTTTTTTAAAGTATAACAATTTAACTGTTTTATTGTGAATTTGGATATGCATCCATCTTGTAATATAGTCAAATTGTGTATGTTTTGTATTTATTCTTATAATTTTTGTATGTTTTGGTTATTGTATTATACTGTGTATGTTTGACAAGTATTCTATATCCCCTGACAATAAATCTCACATATGGGATCCACAGAATACTATTATATAAAAATAAATAAAGTGAGAATAAGCAAGTCTTATTAATGTATCGATCCTCCAAGATCCAGGAGGAAAATTTAAATAGACAATGAAACATACAGAAATTTAAATAAATAAATTCTGAAGTATCTAGTCTAAAAAAAATTATTTTTATTGCTTAAAAAAAAGACATTTTCAAACATGTTTTAAAACACTGAATTTACACAGGCAACCATAAATATAATTTTGCTCCAAATGTAATTTAAAGAGCTTTTATTAAAATAATTTAATACCAGAAACCAAGGAAACATTAATTTTGGAAAGACACCAAGATTACTCATGCTATACATGTGAATTTGCAAGCACAGGGAATTCTGTTAACGAAAGAAATACAAGCCAGCCATTGAAAACTTCCAGCTACTGAATTATAAGACTAAATCTTACGTGTTGACCGGCAGTGTACCCAAGGATGTAGTAGGCATACTCTGAGACCTCTTGGTCCGCGTGATCCAAATACGCAGATATTTTCTGGACGCCTCTGCACAAGTAAAACAGATGCCTCTCTCTTTCTTCCGAGCACAGGACATTTATAATTTCTTTGAACGCAGAAATAATCTGTGATGCGTTCTTGGACATGGCGAGTCTGTCCAGCAGGGCAAAAACTACAGGCATACCTGCGAACAAGATCTCCACTTCTGAAAGGCCTAGTCCTACGTCAGTCAATGGCTTAAGTATAGAATTTTTACACAGTGAAGGTAATTTTCTACTTGAGGGGCTTTCCTGAAAATAAGAAAAAAAACTCCAGAAAGTGGTATATTTCGACTCTANTAGGAAATTCGTCGTACGTTAATGCCCCTAGTATATTCGTGTTCTACGTTATTAGTAGAGTCGAAATATACCACTTTCTGGAGTTTTTTTTCTTATTTTCAGAAAAGCCCCTAAACTAGAAAATTACCAAAAAAAAAGTAAGTATTTCATTGACTGAGTTTCGAAACGTTCATATAAGCTATACAGCCACAACAATAACACAAAGAAAATACATGCTGTTTTTAAAAAATAACAATTTGATTTATACAACTGTAAGTTGGGTTACACAGAATACCTCAGACTAATAAATAATATACTGCTAGAAAAAAACAAGAATACTCAAAAAGAGTGACTGAAGAAAATGATTTAATTCACTATTTACCAAAAGTATTTCTGCCAAATAGCTACCCAAAATACTAAAATAATGTTTTTTTTACCTGTTGTCAGATTTAAGTAAGTAAAGCATTTTCCGGTGTTTGAATTAAGGGTACCATGATAATTAGGCCCATAATCAATTTTTGCAGGTCTCTACTTTTTAATTAGAAAATTTCTAAACATTATCAGTTGAAATTGCTCTAAACTGATTGCTGTTTTTACTGCAATAAGTATTTTATAAAACTAAAAATGCTTAGCAGCGAAAACATAAATAACTTTTCAAATTATTGTATTTGTGATTATGGCAGGTAGCAAACTAAGTAACACTTGCTCTGCCTCACTGTAAAAATAAACTTGGGATTACTACATAAAAACTTAACAAAAGAAGTTTTATCCCAGCAAGGCTATAAAGTTTAGTGCTAAGTATGAATGTATGAGACACAGTGTTTCTTATAGCTGCTAAAATAAAAATAAATGGCGTGTGGAGAGTGCACCCAGGGCAAGGCGACACCCTCAGAGTCACGGTCTTTCCAGCTGGGACCCGTAGGTGACCGTCATCCCCGGGTATGACAGAAATGAAGCCCTAGAATGGAACGGCGCTGGAATGCAAGGGCGGGGGAAACAGGAGTACCCCGGGAAAACCCGCTGGCAAGCGGCGTGGTCCAGCACGATTCCCACATGCGAAAATCCAGGAGTGAACCCGCCGGGGATCGAACCCGGATCGCCGTGGTGGGAGGCGAGTGTCCTGGACACTACGCCACCGCTGCCCCCAGCTGCTAAAATGTTGTCAGCAATCAATACCATAATATAATTTAATGTATCAAAGCTTCCCATTTTAATTATAAACATGAGGTAAGCAAAGTCTACAGCAGTGATCGGAAACAGGCGGACCACAGTACAAATGCCGACCGAAGAGCAGGAAACTGGACCGCCAAAATAGAAAATACTTTACTTTAACTCGCATAACATATTAATTCATAAAAGTTCATTGTTCTCCAGGAGACAAATTTGTTTTTATGCCAGCAGACATGCGTGATCTTTTCCCGTGTTTACAAATATCCCATAAGCGGCACAAGCCAAAATCAAACTGTTTTCATAAATGAAAAATTGATTTGTTTCTACAGGAGACTCAGACGTCTTCTGAGTAAAACCTATAATCCTATTTAATGTAAGTTCTCTAAGTAGGAAATAATGAAAATGCTGTATAAAAGTGGAAGAGTATTTAAATGAAGTTTTGTCGCAAAACTGAGGTATTCACAAAATATCTTTTTATAAGTTACATTTTTTATGAGAAAAAAATAAGAAATTACTTGTAGTACATTTCAAAATTTTTTACCTGGAAACATTTTCAAAAAGTATCCAGACACCACTAGAAATTACTTGCTGATCCTATCTTTTAAGAAGAAGGCTCTTAATGTCACTATTATCCTTTTAATATAAAGAGAAATCATTGAAATTAAAAAATATATATATATATAAATTTGGAGGAATGCAATTTCTGTACAATTCTACAAATTTCACAACAAACGGTTGTCTTTTGTCTTGTGGAAATGTCTACTTGGAAGTTGTACACAATAGTAATATTTTTCCCAAACTCTCTAAAACGAGTTTTGTAACATACCAATGTGCTGGTTTGAAATCAACTTTCACGAAACATCTCTATTGTTATGCAGCTCTCACAGCACTTATCCTCCTAACAAAGCAGCATCCCTGGAATGGCCTTTGGGTGTCGGAACTGTTGTCCCTTAGGAAGTTCAGTTTAAAAACTTTTGACATAGGAAACGTTTAGGGAAAAGTGCTACCAAAGGATATCCCAGGGATGTCTAGTACTCATCCCTGGCACCTGCTATGAACATGGAGAAATGTCATTCCTGGGACTTCCTATAGATGCACAGAAAAATCATCCCTGTGACATCCTAAGGACCTCCTACGGATCTGCAGAACAGTCATCCCTGGGGCTTACCTGGGACTTTTTATGTAAGCAGGAATTTCCTATGTTGAGAACTTCATCATATTAAAATTGCATCTCAATTCAAATTTTGTTCTACTATATCTTATAGATGGAATAATTAGTGATTAAGCCAGGTTACTGTTAAACACGACAGAGTCGTGGTCTTATTTGTTAACGGGGCGCTCTTAGCCGCGAGGCCATACCGCACCCCGGCCTCCCAGTAGGCGGGGAAGAGGGATCACGCCCTCTCATCGCAGACATGACCAGCGCTTTCTGAATTGACCAAACCCGTTTGCCCCGACCTGTACACAGGCCGCACCAGGCAGAGCCCCGATCTGATATTGCAGATCGCACAGAGCATGTCCTACCACAAGGCCTGAGATTCTAGCACTCAGATTACCAAGCGTGTGGTATAGCCTGAGCACTACCCACGCCCCTGACGTGTAGGAAATGGCAGTGCGTGCCAGCATGGTATCTAGGCAAGGAGCACTCCTGCAAAGTTCCATATTTGTGACATCCGCCACCGCCGCCGCCACCGCGCAACCCTACATGTAGACATGTATTGCTTTATTTTTTGTCTGTGATTATCAAATTATCTTAGTTTTCATATTTTCACTCAGAAATATTTAAAATAAAATGAGTACCACTTCTTTACAAATTGCATACTATGAGTAATATAAAGTCTTCTGAAAAAAATTTAAACTTTTAGGCAACCCTTTAAAACTACTTAAACCAAACACTCTTTAATAAACAAACACTATCTAGTGTTAAAAAGATGAACTAAGGATATCCCAAGTAAATTAGACATCCTAGGCAGCTCCTTAAAGGACGAACTACAGGTATCCCAATGAGGCATCCTAGGGGGCTCGGCACAGTCGCCCTTTGTAATCACTTATAGTGAAATTAAGCGGTCTTCTTGCATTTAATGTGGTTAAGGAACTCAAATTACATATAATTTACATAAATTTTACATGATTTACCACACAATTTCCCTTATTTTCGTAGCCCTCCCCTCCATCACATTTGGTAGTATATATTGTGAATATCGTGATACCCCTAGCAAATTTGTGTTAAATATGGTTAGTGATTTAAATTTAACGTGGTTAAGGAACCCAAATGACATGTAATTTATATACATTTTACATGTTTTACTCTACAATTTCTCTGATCTTCATAGCCCTCCCCACTATTGCATTTGGTAGCATGAAATGCAAATATTGATATGTCCCTAGTAAATTTGTGTTTTGTGCGATATGTACTGTCGATATATATACCATTTTCAGGGATGTTTTTTCCTTCGGAAAAGACCGTATTTTGGATAAATACCACCAAGGGAGATATCCTTGGGAGCTCCTTAGATAAACCTGGGTTCCACTGAGGAACTCTCTGAGACATTGAGGTAACTAGGACACACTAAGGAACTCCTCTATGGGAGATCATGGGATCCAGTATAGATGTTTGCACGATGCACTAGGAATGTTATAGCCATAGGTACACTTTGTGTGCTCATTGGATTACAGCACATTTACCTTCAAAAGACAAGTCAATCACACGCCCAAAGTTATTTTTCCGTTTTTATTGTGGTCGATTACTGATGTATACAAGAACTAATACATCACAGTACACTGTTAAACATGACCTGGCAGTAACAGTTTCTACTTTTATCCTTTCACTAATACCGTTAATTGCTGTTTCCATTATGTTGGGTACATGTGACATAATCAATACTGTATCAGGAATATTATAAATTTTAACCATTCAATAACTGCTTCTAAAACATTCGAGGGGGAAAATTTAATTGTTATACTTTTTAAAAATACTCTAGTATTGAATTAAAAATTATAATATATTCTAGAAAATATTTTCTGGTAACTTTTTGAATATTTATTTCCATCATGAGACAAAGCCAGCAATTTTCGTATACTTTTTTTTTATAAAGACTGGCACAATTTCTGCTGCATTAGTTGAGTAAGGAAACCAACACTGAATACATATTAGCCTACACTTGTCAGAAAATAATTATTAAAAAGGCTGTATGTTTGCTTTGTAATACTCAAAATATGAAATAAGCATGTACTCACATTTCTAATATTACTCAAGTTCTACTTCTGTACTCTATGTGTAATCGAAATATTTATATTCAAACGCTCAACATAGCCAGACACAACAATTGTAAATCAGTGATACCTGGCAACCAAAGTTTACAAGAATAACATGACAACGAAGCATAATTCAATAAACTTACCATTTTTCATATAATAATTCATTGTAAATTAGAACGAACGCCAAAATATAAACTTTTTATTTGTGAATTGCCATAAAATGAAGTACATGGAGGCAAGAATTTTGAATCGTTAAATTCAACCCGCTATTTTTAAAAATAAAGAAACTCTCTTCGCGGACATTGTAGCCAACATACAGACACTAAATTGATCGTTTAACAAGACGATTTCCAAACATAAAAGTATTTTATGAACTTAGACATGTATTTATTAAATTACATGATCGAGTGCTCTTAATACAATAAAACACACCCGTGACTGTAGCTGTGAATGAGATTACATTTTTCATGTGTTTATAAAAATGTTGCACATTATTGGTTATACTTTGGGGAACTTAGGGCCTATTCACAATGCGCAGTCGGCAGTCGGCAGTTGGCAGTCGGCGTTCAGCAGTCGGCAGTCGGCAGTCGAATGCAATTCACAATGTGCAGTCCATGATTTTGAAGGATTGTTTGTAAACACTGCTAGTTTAGTTTTGGAATAAAGAAACACTGGGAAAACGATCTTCTAGCCCCATAATATCCATACACCAAACCCAACTGGAAGGTAACAACTGAATTAATTCGTTAAGCTAAATATTTTAAATTACCAAACATAATTTTAATTAAATATTTTAGGGTTATGTACCGGTACTTAAAATTCAACACGCACGCTATCAAAATACAAATAATAAACAGTCCTGTAAAAAATATTTGTTTACATCATGTGATCGCGAGCGCGACATCTGATTGGTTGGAAATTTTCGGCAGTCGGCAGTCGAGCAGTCGAAGATGAAGATGAACCAACTCCGACTGCTGGACTGCTGACTGCCCGACTGCACGTTGTGAATATGTGTATTTTAATCAAGTTACTCATCTCTGACTGCCGACTGCGGACTGCCGACTGCGCATTGTGAATAGGCCATTAGCACTTCAACTTCAGCCAACACGCCAGGTGAAACCACTTGGTGGTGTTTTACGTCGTATGTCGTGGCACGAGCTGCTACGACATAACGACCAATCATCGCCCGCACACCCAACGGCTGTGACTTTGGGTAAACACCGTTTTGGATCGCATACTAATTTATTGAAAGAGTTACCTTTCGTAATAAATAGTACGTCGGTCTATTGAGGCACGATATACCTTTCGCAAAAAGGTGTAAGTTCCGTTTTTGTCGACTTGCACTACGCACGTCGACTATGTTGTTGCGGACTGGTGTACTTTGTCCAGTTGAGGTGACTGCAGCGGTCAGAGTGGGAAGAAGGAGCTCGTGGACTCGTGGTTTACGTCAGTTGGCTAGTTTATTTTGACAGACGTCTATTAAATATATACGGTCAAGGTAAGGGGATATACTGTATCCATTAAAGTTTGCCACTATTTACTGCTAAAGAACACTAGGTTATGGATTTCCTGGTTCTTATTGCTGTAGATTTGTGAGATTAATTTTTTTTTGCTTAATCTGTCCAGGATCAGAGCTGTTTCTCTCAGGGTAGGTGCACTTTGGTAGCTCTTCCCCATTCTGCCATTTTTCAGCATCGGTTTTCCAACACACTGTCTCTTGGAATGGTTTGGACACGTGTCAGACCAGTGCATGTGCTGACCATCACAGTAACGACAGGCGAACTGCGGCAGTCCACATCCTGAGTGGGTTTAAGTTGTGTCACGTTGTACCTTCTTATCTGGAATGGGTACATCACTGAGGGGTAAGGTTTTTGGTGGTTTTAATGATCTTTCCATATACTTGGCACCTTCCTCCTTCACAACAGTACCCCCTTTATCTTTTTCAGCGTGATGCCGGTGTGATTGCGCGGAGTCGCAACATGGTTGTGTTGGTGATGACAAGGACGTCTTTACCAGGATCGTTAGAGTGCACATGAAGTCACCCACAGGATAGTGAATGAGCAGGTATAATGTGCTTCGGAATTCCGGTCATCCTGAGCCCGCCACCGCTTCATGTTCTTCCTTTGTAGACATCTGTGGGTGGTATGTTTGTACAAGATTTATTTTCTGTGTTGCAAATTGTATAGTAGTTTGTCTGACTTCTGGTTTTTCAGGATGATGTAGTTGTGTGCCTGCAATCTCAAAGTGCCAGCGAAACAGTACTCGAAGGCATATCAGAAATCTTACCAAAAGATGCTGTAGTGTGATATCCTTCACCAAACATGGTCTTGTGACACCATTAAGGCTGTCCCAGACAGATTTCGGCCAGTCTACTTCTTTCATGCAGTCGTTCAGGAAGGTGGTCTTCAGTTGGCAGTCCTGCAAAGCCTCGCAGGGACTAGAAGCATTTCAGCGTGGGCAGAAGCACTGTTAAGGAGAGAGCACGTGGCTGTGTTTTTGTTATTTTATTTGCAGTGAGTGTGGCGCCATGCTGTCTTATGGTTACATGGAGTAGAGGTGTGAAATGCGCCAGCGGGGGAGGGGTGGGTAGTGAGGCATTGCATGCGCAATGCAGTGGTGGCAACATGAGTTGTGGTGATCACTGTTGATACACAAAGTGCTCATTTCTGGGGTCACACTTCTCACTCCTGATGATAAGCCCTCAGCCTGCAGATCTCATAGCACGCTAACTCTGAACTGGTTCCTTGACTGTTGGCTAGTTTACATGTTTCTGGCTGGCTGGATGTGGCAACATTGAAGATGGCAGTTTGTGTTGCTGTGGGACAGTGACAGATGGGTGTGGCTTTATTTAGCACTGTGTTCAATGAAATAAGTTTTTTTTTTTTTTACCATGTCAAGTTCCTTTTGGGTCACGCATTTATTGTGATACACTTGGCCGCACCGAGTGCACACAAGAGTGGCTTGCCTTATTTCGTCACACCAATGCACGTTTCTGCATTTTCTAATTGTTCTCCGAACATTGGTTGGTATGTTTAGGGATTTGAGCATCATGGAGCACTTTCAGAACATTGCATCCCAGACAGGGTTGGCGGTACCCCGGACCTAACGAGGTCTGACGTAACTATCTACCACTGCTTTTGGATAGAGTTCCTGGTTAATCTTGTCAATACTTCATGTAGTCGCTGGGCTTCTACAGGATTGTCATACTGACTGGCGCTAGTTTGAAACTGCAATAATGTAAACAGATCTCGGTCCGGTAGTGGGTGCACACACATCAAGCACAGATGTCCCAATATGACATTGAAGGTATGCCAATCTATCAACCTACTGTTACATCGTGGATGTTGGGGAATGTCATGTTGCATCTAACTGTTCTTCGTCGCTGTCAACGAAGAACGAAGTAGAAAGGGGGCTGTTTTTAATATGGTACTTAATTATGGCTTACTAATGTTTGTTCTATTTTGCTCATTAACTTTTGCAATGTTTTGAATTTATACCAGTTTGTAATATTTTATTTAACCATAATTTTCATATTCATTGTCAAATATTATTACAATCGATTATTACATCCAATAAAATTTGGGAAATTTGTTGCAAACCTGTTCAGTTTAATGTGAATTTTTACGTTTGCCGTTCTGTTAGAATGTATGTTTTGTTTATAAATTCGAAGAGATTCTTGTTTTAGGAAAACATTTGCGGTAGTTTACTGTCAAACTGAAGTTTTTTTTTACTGTGTTTCTTTACACAAATTAGGGTTAACTAGCGTAATTGTTGTCGGGATGTGCAGTCGCGTTTTCTTGCTACTTGTAAAATAAGTAACAAAAAGTTTATTCTCGGTTTTGTAAAAACACTATTAATCGAATATGACGGAGGATTTTGTGGAATCGTTGCTACGATGTGGACTCTACTTGGGTGCTGTATTTCAGTTGTTATGTATTGCAGCGGCTGTGATACTACCAGATAAGGTTTCAGATTCGACTGGTAGTTATTGCAAGGTTAGTTTAACTAAACGTGTAAAAATTTGGGGAGGAGCTAGATCTGTTCAGGAACTTTTTGGGTCGAAAATGAAAGAAGGCGAGTCGGAGAATAATTTAAGTCCTGAAGTATTTGTACTTCATAGGTCTCGATCTCGCTAAAATTACGGTGCTGCATATTCAAGTGAATATTATAACTCCAGGGTCGAGTATATTGTTTGGTATAATTATGGGATATTTTTATCAATGAAATTACGTTTTCAGACACTTATGAATTACCTCTTGTTAACTCATTTCGGTGAAAATATTTTAGTCTAAATAGATGTATAGTTATTTCTCTAAGTACCTTTGGACATGCGTTATGTTACCTGTTGGAATTCCGTCTGACAGTTTATGTACTTCCTCCCTAATATGAGCCTTATGCTCATGTTCAAATAAAGGCTCTGCTACAATGAGTCATCAATTGCTGGTACCGTGTGGATGCTGGTCGTGTCATTGCCATTCTGAATTTTGATTGGTGTATCTACTGTGCTGGTACCGTGCCAGTGTGGTAGGTCAACTTTTAACTTTCACTGGCAACCAGCAATATGCACATGATTGGCTAATATTTGCACAATAACAATCTTGGGTCAGTCAAATCAATGTGTCTTCACAGGCATTATAAAATTCAGAACTTTGCTGAAGTGACGTTATATAGATTGACGCAGCTCGCGTGAGTTTATTCCTGTTATACTGGGCCTCATGATAGGCGGTCAATTGAACTTCAGGTATATTACTGCAGGCTTATCTAGGCCTCACGTTGGGTAGTAAATTAACTCAACGCAGGTACCGCCACTGTAGAAGACATGGTGGCTTATATGGTCAGAGTTAATGTCCCCCAGGCACCGACTATAAAGTGCGTGGGGGTTGTGGGAATTGTAATGAGGTAGACTATCACTGTTGTATTTTGAAGTACGAATATATTGTCTCGTATATATTCACAAATACACAACATCAAAACTTTCGAGGTGCGGTACTGTCATAGTTTGTTTACTCATATTCACGGGGCGAATTCGTGGTTGAGTGGGGCTTCTTTGGACGACGAATTCTATACNTTCACGGGGCGAATTCGTGGTTGAGTGGGGCTTCTTTGGACGACGAATTCTATACTTAACTCAGCGGTGAGTGTGGGTAGGCTGTCATCTGGGAATGAGTTCCAGCGAAGTGGTAGGCCGTGGAAGCCGGCCCGCCGGTGCTGATTCTCCCTGGGCTGCTGTTCGGACTCGTACTCACGTCTTCTCGCAATTTCTTCCCTTGGCTCGGTGATGATCAACTGTCCCAATATGACTGACCCCTTAATGATGCGGCTGACGGACGTGGCCGGGTTCCGATATCCCGGCCTTAGTAACTGTTGTACTGACTTACTCTCTGCTCGAACTGACGTCTCTCGGCGGTGAAGATGAACTAACAACTGCCCCGATATGACTGCCTGACGTACCCGATATTACTGACCCCCTCCTATTCTTGGAAAGGGGTTTTTATACACGCCAGCCGCTGCCCTGAATCGGCGGCACGTGGCGCATTTTAGGGGAGGGAAGGGGGTAAGAGGGGTGAAGTGGAAGAACGCCTAACAAGCCGTCCAACACACGTGTCCTCGTTTCTGAAGGTTTGGAGGGGCGGGGGTAATACCTCGGCACTAATACATCTCGTCAGGTATTTCTGCCGCGGTGCGTATTTACAGCGTTCAGGCGAACTACACCGGATTATTTGCTGATGACTCAAGAAAGCCCTGCACTCTCAACAGATCTCCTGGCGNTTTTTATACACGCCAGCCGCTGCCCTGAATCGGCGGCACGTGGTGCATTTTAGGGGAGGGAAGGGGGTAAGAGGGGTGAAGTGGCAGAACGCCTAACAAGCCGTCCAACACACGTGTCCTCGTTTCTGAAGGTTTGGAGGGGCGGGGCGGGGGTAATACCTCGGCACTAATACATCTCGTCAGGTATTTCTGCCGCGGTGCGTATTTACTGCGTTCAGGCGAACTACACCGGATTATTTGCTGATGACTCAAGAAAGCCCTGCACTCTCAACAGATCTCCCGGCGGGTAGGGGCGTACGAAGATGAAGGGGGGTGGGAGGGGAAGGCCTACGCTTCAGCTCCACGTGTACCAAAATTTTCCACCTGCCTGTGGTCCCACGTGCCGTCTCGTAGGTGCCAGCGAAGTGCGCTAGGCAGGGGGTGTGAGGGGGTGATGGATGTGAGCCAATGTCGTGCTATAATCCCTAAACCGGCACGCGACAAGATAAACAAATGAATCATATTTTTAAGGTATCATTATCGCAAAGTGCCAAAACAATTAATTATGAAATTCTTGTAGGCTGTAGCTTTTATTTCGAAAGTGAACAGTTCCAAAATTTAGGGAATGAAAGTAAACTAGAAATTCTGCTTTATAAAAACGTGATGGATGAGGAAAACAGCCCAAATTTAATGAACACCGGCTTTCACAAATCATTAGCAGTGATTCATATTCAATAAAATATGGTCAAGTTTTAATTTGTCTGGCAAAATTGTGCAATATGAAATTAACAAGGAAAAAAACATGGAGAATGCTCTACAATTTTTAGGAGTCAAAAGAGCTATGCTTCATCAGCAAATCACCGAGATTTGTAACAGCGGCATCGCTTTGAAGACAAATCATCGTTTAGATTGGTGAATAAAAGGTCGCAGTAATTGAAGTGCAGAAAAATTAGTGTGTGAACCATATTCTTTGCAAGGAAACATTTGAATTTTCGTAAAGAATGCAGGGAACTATTCCCTTTATTACATATATTAGTACACAGGTTAAATCAGTTAAGCTTCTCACCCACACAAACACAAAGGATTTTTACTTTTACACTCAGTGTAACAACTTATTTGTTTAACTTAACATTATACAGGTTGGCATGATCAATGGATTTGAGTAGGTAGTCGTACGGTACCTAATAAATTGGTGTGTTTTACTAGAATTTATGTTCATGCAATTTGCAGTGCATCGTGTAAGTGTAGATGGTCTGTCCTGATTCAAGCGTTCAGTTGTCATATTTATATTGTCTACTTAGAGGAAACTTTGGTATAGTGGCAGGACATCTGCCTATGGATGGTACTTGCAATGGGAAAGTGGTGTTGTAGTGTTGTTTATATACAATGAAAATAGTAATGGCCCTAATAGCAAGCTCCGAGGGACACCATTCTTAACAGCGGAGATTTCAGACGTCTGTATTCTGTAAAAAAAATTTGATTTTTATTGCAATGTTGTGTAGTAGTTTGTCCAGACACCATAAACTTTTGCATACATCTGTCATCAAGTGCTTTAATATTAATAAAAATTTGTTTCCATGAATTTTCTTTAGTATTCAAATTGATTCCCTTTCAGTTTGGGCATTTCATAGTTTATTTTAAAATGATTTACATTTGGAGAAAAGCATAATTAAACACTGGTTGCAGGAACTTGACATCAGCGAAGAGGAAGGCTCCGAACACAGTACGCCGCAGGCGACACCTCGGCGACCTCATGTCCACCATCGTCCTCGCAAGCAAGAAAAGAAGAAACGCAGATAACTCCTCCGGTGTGACCATATGTCTGTATCCAAGAGCCAGAAACACTGATAGTTTTTAATTGCGTATCTAGCATTTGAAATCTAGGTTGACAGTGTGTGGGGGGAAAAAAAAAAAAAAAAAAAAAAAGCAGCTTGAAATTTGATTAAACATAACTTGAATCTACATTCATCCAAAGAACACACGTGTAATTGAATTTAATGCAGTTGTAGAGACATAATTGGCAGACACTTGTAATCAACAGGCATCTCTGTTTTAGTTGGCAAATAATCAATTATGCATGGTGTGTTTTTATGTGCAGGGTGATGATTTACAGAGATAGAAACCACAGTCCCTTATTAACCTTCCTTACAAATCAAACACTTAACACAGTATAATGGGCCACGCAATTTTGCAAGACTGTAGCGTTTAAGTAATTTATGTGATATGCTAATGGATGTAGCATTTTTCCCCCCCTATCTTCTAGATCTGGCTTCTCATAAACTCGCAATGTAGGAATTGTGCCGTATGCATATGTGAGCTGATTTCAGTATTATTGTACACGTATCATTATGTGTGTGCTCTCAAGTATTTTAGAATAGATATAGATAGTGAAAATACTATTTTATACAAGAGGGTAATTTGTTTTATGTTAGCAAATGCTGTTCCATTATTTCCATAGGTCATACATTTATGTAATTTATATAACAGTGCTTTTCTACTATTTTTGCTGAAAAGAGAAGTAAATTTGTTTGTGCATAAAATTTAATGTTTTCTTTGAATGATAATTTAGTTCATCATAGCAATGTTTGTACAATGTTTTCTGGTCTATCTCGGTTTAAATATCTTTGTATGTGTGTCTGTGTATACACACACACAAAAACAATTTCTTTGCATTATGCATTCTCACGTCCTCCAGATGAGGAGAAAAATGGTCTAAAATACAGGTGCAAATAAATTTGAAACAGTAATCCCCCTTTTTCGAGTGATTTTGTGACAGTAGCGATTTTAAAACAAAGTTCTCTAACACTGTAAAAAATTACAAAAACAACATAATTATAGTCATAAATGCAAGAAATCACAATCAAAGCTCAGTAAAAACTGTGTTTGAGTAAAGGTTACAAGTAGGCCGCCAGGCTACCAATAATATACAAAAGGACATAACCTCTATTTGTATGCTAACATATGTAGAGCTTATCACTACCGTTAATTGGCAGGCAAGTCTTAATACAAAATAACTTAGGTGAACACGTGTTAAAACCTTTGGTCACTAGACTGTGCACCTGGCTCACGACGTAAAGAGAAGTTTTGTCTTGGCACTCCTCTCTCCACCACCGAGAGGAGGCGACGTGGTTGGAGCAGCCCATGCCACCCCTCCACAGGCTCCTTTATCCCCACCCAGTTGATAACTAGAGGGAGGCCATGCTGGTTGCTAGGCAACTATCTCCCACGAGGGAGGTCACCACAGTAGTGATGGGTCGTTCGTGAACAATTTGCTCGAAATGTACTAATCATCAAGCGAATTGAATAAATTCTTTAGTCTCATTGATTCAGAAGCAGAACGCTAGCCGAAAGAACATTTGTGGTCCGTTCATTTTTACTAACAACATGGTCACTGGAATCTCGTAACTGCAAATGTTGCATAGCTGGCTTTTCCCACAGGACGGCACCCACGCACTGGCTCTTGCAAGCTTAAACATTTCTGAACGTATTAAAGAGCCGCCCAAATCTCTTCACTCACCTGAACAAGCTTCTGCACCTAGCTGACAACAAAACATACTGATACTAAATGCTATAAAAGCTACAATGATATGAATACAATGTTGTAGGTTTGTTGAGCAAACACAGAAAGATGGTAGATGCAGATAGTTAATTCTTCAGGAGTATTGACCGAATTATTTTCATGTTCATGGTCACATCTTGTATTGNGGGGGGGGGGGAATATTTTCAAAATAAATAATTTTTTAATTATTTATGTACACAATGAGAAATTGAAATAAATTAACAACTACACAATGGTAACAAAAAAAAATGATTATTTATTTACAAGTAAACACCTCATGTCTAAGCACATTGCAAACTGCATCGCTGATAGTTCAAAATGTTCATAAAATTGGTGTTCCAAACTTAGGCTGTGGCATCATATTGCTGTGAGGTGGCATAGTGAATGTCATCTGTACTGACATTCAATATGATGCGTTGGTGCGGAGAGGCGGGCGACTGTTCTGTGAGCAGAAGTCTGCAAGCACCCAGCCTGGCGCACAGGCCAAACGCTTGCGATATGGACGGCTGGGTCAAGTCTGCAATCACGTGCCAAAACGTATTTTTTCAGAAAGAACAACAGCAACTGGAGCTGGAAATTTAAACCTGCAACGCAACTTAATGCAAAAGATTTTATATGCAGCCAAACATTCTTAGTGAAAATACATTTTAAAACTAACAGCGTTAACAAAGAAAAACGTGCATTATAATGAATATTGTAGCAACTAGACAACTGTACTCTTTACACAAAGGACAATTAACAGGAACAGTAATTTCTGTGCATTATTTTAATTGAATTTTATAAAGTATTGTTCTTTTGTCTAGAATTCTTTTATTCACAGTAAAACAAAAGGCTGGAAATTTTTCAGTGTTTGCCTGGGAAATGTGGAATAGGCAGAGGAATCGAATCCTGGTATTCTGCAGCAACCCTGAATAAACAACAGTAAGTGGAGCGAGACTCACTATCGAAGACACACAGGGTGCAGAGCTGCTGGTACACACTACTGAAGACCGTTTCCTCTACTCCCGTGCGGGCCACTTCGGCAGCCGTGGCCCTCAGGAATGCCTGCTCCAGGACACTACAGCTTCTGGAAAGAAAAGGCATACGACCAGCTGCTACATTTTGCAGGGTTGCTACTTTACATCAAAGTACTGCAGTTAATAAAACAAAACAAGAAAAATACTAATCCAAAAGACTAAATTTCTGTTACAAATGCATAAAAATTACATAGTAGAACTGAAATCATGTACCACAAATCACACTGTGCCACCTATAAATAAATTAGAACAGTGGTAAATAAATAATAATTTTTAGCACACACACTACAGTTATAAGTAAAAAGAGAAGTCACATTCTCCAGGTAAAAACTTGTGTAAGACGGTCAGGAAGAGGAAAATGGTAATGAGAGGCAGTTATTGAGGAGGAGAAGAAAATGTGTAATTTGAAAACCAAGTCCCAGAAAGTATTTATCAAAACCTATGTAACAAACATAAGCGTAAGATAATCTGTAGATTCAATTAAATGGGATCCACACTACAGTATAATGATATCATTCTAAACAATTTTAAATGAGCAGAAATGAATTAAACAGGTGTTTTTTTGTGATTTAAACATATACCCCTACTTTGGCCAGTTATGACAGCCCATATTGCAAATTATATGGCAGCACTTATACGAAGACACAAGTTTGTGACCTTCACTGTGGAAAGCTCATCATGGGAAGACTGTACACGAACCATGGGCGAGGAACAATGATGTGACAACGACACTACGCTTACAATACTTACCAGGCACAAAAATAATAGGAAAAACTGACTATGAAGGAAATACGTGCTAGTTTTCCTCTTTAGCAAAATGAACTGCAGCAACATTGAGTGTAATATGCTAGGTAACGAAGACTAAAACTGAATTTTTATAACAAAATATTTTTAATGTGCTCAAAGCAAAAAATTTAGGAAAGTCACATTACATTAACCACAATTCTAGAATGCTGCCCCCTCAAGATAATTCCTACAGTAAAACCCTTTCAAGGAGTTCCCTTTTTAAAGGTTTTCCTGCTTAATAAGTTTACATACATGATTTTGCACCTGGTCTGAGAACATTGAAGTAATTTGATCCTCTTGGGTTGGTAAGTATACATTCTCCACTCCGTTCATAATTTCTTCAACAAATTTTGCCTTAAAATTATTTGATAGGAGATTACCAATATGACCATATCATCTCGTATTAACATTAAAAGGTTTTGAGGTCACTGTTTTTGCGTGAATAGTTTTTTGACTACAGATGTTTCGTAGCAGTATAAGGTGCTTAACAAAACCTTAAAAACATTAACATACTGCAGCTGGAAAGAAAGAAAGAAAAAAAAGGATGGACAAAGTGTAACTTTTAATATTATTTAACTGCAGAGAGTTTGGCCACGTTAAAAATGTTATTTTACCACCAAGATTTGATAATCCTACTAAATTACACGCTTAAACAATTTATGACTAAATAAGTTCTTTCTGGTGGCCAAAGTAAAAAAATGTGGTGGTGGTCTTACTTTCTACGTCGTCATGTTCGGCCATACACGATAAATTTGCCATAGACAACCACTTATGGCTCTTATAAACATCTATGCTTGAAACAAAATGTTTGGTAAAAAAATGTAAGCTGTGTACCTGATGGCTTGTATTTTCGGTGAAGTGATCATTTCCTGTAGTGCCTGGGTCACATGACCCATCGTAACCACTTCGCTGGACAAGGACGAGATCTCTGTGGCTCGTCGGCACATGTCAAGTGCTCGCCTTGCATCCCCCGACACTGCTGCCACCTTGCTGAATACACACAAAACATGTACAGCTGTTGGAGAATTTATTTAACACACAAAACCTTGATTTTACACTTTCCTGTATCTTGCACCAATTTTTTTGGTCTCATGTAGTGATTATACAGCAGGAATTTCTCTACACTTTCCTGTATTTTAGAACATTTTTTTTTGTCCCTTGAGAAGTGTGAGGGCGGGGGTCTCGCTGTATCCAATGTGATAAAATCTATCCCACGTCAGAACCTCTGTATAATTTTAATCCACTGCATATCAAATGTTAATGGCTAGAAATTGTCACTAAAAGGAAAAAATTTCAGCTACATTTCATATGCTGCCATAACCACAGACTTTACATACAGAAGGAATTACAGGTAACACTCAAGAGTTACGCAACTTAGGCAAAGGCTTGCGGACGTGCCGATGCGAAGCGTGCGAACGTGACGCAGGCATCTGTTTCGCGCCGCGCAGCTGTCCGCATAGCCTTGACCACCAAACCACGGGATGGAACGGTAGCCAGCCGATGGTCTCGCTCGTTATCTCGCGCGATCCGGACAGTCAGTGTTACATATTGTATATCTGCAGTTACTGCAGTACTTTTTCTATATCAGTAAAATGCCACAGAAATGCAAGACTTAACCATTAGATAATGCAGTTTTTAAAAAAAAAGGTCTGCAATCAAATTAGACGAAAAATATTATTTAACTACTATTTTTAAATTAAAATTCACTTTCATAAAAAAAAATTTTATCTGCATGCAATGTAAACGTTTGAAGATCTTATTCACTTGGTATAATTCCAAAATTTTGAACAGACGTACAAATATTTACAAAGAAGGGACTAGCAGAAGTTTTTATATTTGATAGACACTGCATTATTAAAATTGGAATCGATGGATACCAACACAGAATGGTTTGAAAATGTTAGCAGCCGTATAAATAATGACATGTCTAGCTAAAAAGCCAAATACGAGACAACGTTTGTAACCACTCAGTCTTCCCTCGATACGTTTGCGAGATGCCGGCCACAAAACAACACAGACGACTCTCACCCATCAACATCAGGAGAGGGGCTGGGAGTGTGTGCCACACAATAGGTTCTCTCTCTACCACCATCACCTTCCAGTGCTGACATTTTCCCTCCACCTAGACCAGGGGCCCCACTCAGCAGTGCAAGAGAGAGAGAGAGAGAGAGAGAGTAAACAGACTTGCCGCTGCTTGTAAATATTGGCCCTGCCTGGCGTGGCACGGGCGCAAAGCAGAGCTTAACATACAGTTGTATATAATTTTATGTAAACAGTGTATTTTTATATTTCTCAATATATCCAACATACTCTTGTGGTTTATATAAGTAGGCCCACATAACATATGTACAGCCACATTTATCTTCATTCAGTGTGTATAGAACCGGTACCCTACATATTTTGACAGGTAAAAATATTTTGTGTGTATTATTTTTTTTTCATTTGAGATAAATTTACTTATGTAGGTACTAGGTACATATATTCTTTGTCTCTTAGTTCCTGTTACTTTTCATTTTACAGATTATTTAATTTTCTACGCATCGCATATTAAAATATTATGGTTTCTCCTGAAGTCCCATGTAAGTAACCTACAAATTCAACTTACGCAAAATGTGAGTTGCGTAACAGACTCCAAAACGTAACCCTTGCGTAAGTCGGGGGTGTTGCTGTACATAAGTGCCGTAGATCATTAAGTTTATGCAAAAATACTTAACATGATGTACAAAAATTTATAATGCTGCATTTAAGCTCATGCAAGAAGCACAGAGAAGGCAGTTATTGAAGAATCATTGGAGAAAAAAAGTATAATGTACAAAAAGAATGAGAAACAAGTTGAGGATGGTAGACCTTGTCTCCGCTGATATATGCACAGTAGTATTTATTATTATTTTTAGCTGATGCTGCGATGAAGAATTTCTCTATGAGATTCACACCAGGTATACTCACCGTGCAATAAGCTGTACAGCATCTGGATCAAAAGCATTCAGGCCATCTAGCCTTGACATTACAATTTTCTGCAGCTGCACATATGTATATGGCTGGAATGTTACCCTTGTCAAACCCTGAAACAAAGTGTTAATTAATTAATACAGTATACTGGTATACTCTTTTACATTATTCCAATCACATCACAGCTATTACAAGGCAATAAAATTATTAAGATCAGACAGCACGTGGTTCTGTGCTGGCAAGCTAAAGCCTTAACAAAGTTTTTTGTAACAGAGAGAATGGCAAAACACTGTGCTATGGAAGAGCGAACAAAGAATACATACTGTATTTACAAGGTGTCTTCATGCACACTGATAAGATGGCCTGGAATTCTGCAGGAAACTTACCTACTTTCTGTACCATAAGTACATACATTTACAAACAACTTAGGGAAATCCACTTTGGTTGGCCACACTGCGAATTTGTAAACAAGAATTGATGAATGTGCTGTAATGTGTTGGGGTGTACCGGGTGGGTAGAGGTCTCAACTCCCCTGCCATGCATGTTGCTATGAAATACGATCAGGCCTTAGCTGGACGGTGTGCCTGTCACACATTCAAACAATTAATCCAGGACACGAGCCATGATTGTTGAAATACGTCGTGAAAGGCAAAGCAGAAACCCCCTCCACCGGCCAGCAAACAGTGCTGAAAACTTGCACAACACACCCGATGTAGGTCAGCGGAACCTTATTGGTGACGGCGTCTTTCATCATCGGGGCATCTGACCAAGAGAACGTCTGGAGATGGGTGTGTCCGGCCGTCGGTAACCGCCGCTTGTATCAGCCTATGGCAACAGGGACAAGGTGTGCAGTCTCCAATCGACTTTCAATAAAAGTGATGTGGTCCCCTAGTATAACTAGGTAACATCCCGTCATTGCTTTTAAAACTCTCCAAAAGTAATGTTTATAGTTATTGTATAATCTCAAATGTTCAATAAACCACCATCTTATACTGGTGTGCTCTACCTAACTCTGTAATATGTTTAGCTACGCCCCTGTAACCTCTTTTAGGAATGAATCTGAGAAATCAATTTACAATAACGTGTAGCTAAACTCCCAACTGTACCTCTGGTGGTGCCCTTAGAGTGAGGAATCACAAACCTGTGTGCTGGTAGGCGAACTACGCTGCTATTTGGGCTGCTGCACTATCAGAGCTTTGTTGCACCAAAGACTGGAGATGGGGAAGGAGGCTGTCCAGCAGGGTCTCATTTCTTTCCCCTACTCTGCACGTCTAACCAACTGCATATTATTGTGCTCGCTGATGTGAAGTCTTGTGATTGTGATATTTTGTTATTCCAAGGATGCGAGATGTGTACAGTTCAAGGCGGCACATCCGGACTTACCTCCTCGTCACGTGAATGCCGACTCCCTGCTTCACTAACTAGCACATCCTGTAATAAGTTTAATTTTCTATTTTCAGTGTAGCTTACCAGCCAGGAGGGAGGAAGAAACACACGCCAGAGGCAGGTCCTTCTGTGGAGTGATTTGGGCTCTTGTCAAGTCATATACAATATGTTAGGCCTATCAGTGTGTCAACGCTGAGCAACTGGGAGTGCGTAGCAAGTAGCGTATCTCCATTCATCTACAATTTGCTTTGCTGCGGTGGATTTATAAACAACTACTGGAATCATGTATTAATTGTCTAATTCAATGCATTTGCCTTTCCTCCTTTCCAGCAGACTTAGGAGCTTTCTGCTAATCATGGGTAACTCACTGAAATTTCTGGTGTTGGCGCACTAACACAGGCGCATCTCACTGAGTTGGCGTAGTGTGTCAACTCAATTGCGCCATGGCGCAGTGAATGTGCCCTGCAACGTGCATGCCGCGAAGCCGGCGTGGAACGTACCCGCGCAGCGCCGTTGCAGCACAGCCGCACAGTGCGCCACTACTTACTTACTCCATGGTGCGCCATTGGCATTCGCGCCCGGCACGGCGCTTTGCCAGTCGTTGCAGTTGACAAATAAAAGTCTTGTCACTTGGTTGCATCTGCAATTCGTATTGCTGTGCGTTACATACTGAGCGCACGCCCGTGTAAGTGATTATTATGTGTTAGGTTAGAGTATTCAAATGTTAATTTTATGCTCTATGTTTATAAATATCAATATTTGTTTCTGAGATCTACTTTTCTAGCCCACTGAGTCGTGAGTTGGCGCATCATGCGCAATGAACAGAGTTAGCGCAATTTCAAGTGGCGCAGTGCTGTGTTACCCATCTCTACTTTCTGCCACAAGGTCACCAGCTATAGTCCATTGATGGTTACTTCCAACTTTCCTGAAGCCCTGCCAAACTGCTACTTCCAGGTTCCTCCGCCTCATGCTAACAATTAACTAAGGCTAGAAAATTGCACAAAAGAGGCAAAGCACATGATTCAGGTGCACTCAAAGTAATATTATTTTGCATGAGAACTATTTCTTACTAGGCATTACCAAAACACCTGTTTTCTCTCTGTTTTTATTCATATTTGTTATAAATGAAATATTAAAATTTATAAATAAAATATAAGTAGAAGTTAAATTTAACCAGAAATAAGGTACCTATGTACTTTTATGTAATCAGAAATATAAAACTCTTGTAATAGGAAATAACCAAACAAATCACATAGGCTGATTTTTCAAAGGTTAGATTCAAAAAGTGTGAAGAAACATTTAATAGACCATACCCAATTTGTTTCACTGAGGGACGAAGGGGAGAAACCTGTGGAATGCTGTCATCCTCTACGGGTATCCATCCGGTCAATGTTTGGAAGGCCTCCTAACTTCAGCAGTTCCTCAGTTTTGGTTAGAACAGCAACCAGTGTGCAGCTCAATGTCTCAGCTTAATAGTCAGTGGTGAATGATTCAAGTGATGTATTTTTCTTGGAGTTCCAACCTTCACTTGGTCCCAACACCTCCCTTGATATTGATCTTGGTTTCATGCCCAAGCAACAATTTCAGGCAGAAGGATGGCCAAATAATCCAAAGAGCTCAAGAACCAACAACCATACCCAGATCTGGTTGTAAAAGAGCAGCTTAGCCACCCAACCACAAAGACTCCAGATGAGATAACCCAATCAAACCACAACTTCACGGAATTCTTTGGGGCAACAAAGACAAACCCAGGGACCACCGGTACCACCGCAGTCTTGGAAATATTGCTGCAACAAATCCAGCAGTAATGAATAGAGATTTCTAGCTCAAGAAATGAGACATAACCTGTTATGTACTCACTTGTCAACAGGCACACACACACAAAGAAGAACAACAAATTTTTCATGAGGTTGCGCGATCGCGACATTTTGCTGGCAAGGCAGGCTTCATCAGGCTGTGAGCTGTAGGACAGTAAAACATCGCAATCGCACAACCGTGTGAAAAATGTGTCATCCTTCTTTGCGTGTGCCTGTTGACAAGCACCAGACTGAGAGTACTTGAATTCCTGTCCTTTTATACATATTTTTTTATACTATTCATAAATTATTTTGACCCTCAAAAAGAATAAAACTAAATATGAATGTGACAGACACTAAAAATATTAATTTTTGCAGTACAAAAATACTACACAAATGGAAGAAATACCAGACTAGGTTTAAGTTGTCGATGCACACCATTCTACTGTTGACCCTGTTGATGAAACTCCGCTCTGGAAGGTCCATGGTGTTGGCAATGGTGATGACAGCCAAATGTGCTGTGCTGTAGTTGGGCCAGTCAAGCAGGTTGTACACCACATCCTGTCTGCGGGTGCACAGTAAATCCAGCTGCACAACACATGCACCACATTGCGAGTCAAAGCTTGGTACGATGATACCNTCCAGCTGCACAACACATGCACCACACTGCAAGTCAAAGCTTGGTACGATGATACCAGTTACCCGAGTTTTGGCTCCTACACACACATTTATGTATTTACCCACGTATATTACACACTTTTAATTACCATTTTTAAGGTTCATAAGATGGGGTACGAAAGAGATGCTGGGCAACTTTTACGTGCATTTTTTTTTATGAACTGACTAAATATATAACTGTGTTGAAAGCAACTGTTTTCAACAGGAAAGTTGTGACGTGAGCTGCGATATAAAAGGAGCAGAGTGGGAGAGATTTGGGCAGCTCTTAAGGTGGTCGCCTAGTTGAAGGAATTTTGCATGTCTGAGGCCTGAAAGCGTGGGAGTGCTAGGGGCGACAGAGACATGGGCATCAACTCTCTCGTCGCATCTACGCACAAAGCACTGAACTCGTGTGCAGTCTTGCAGTCGACAACGTGCCTCTATGAGACTTTCAACGGAGACAATAAAAATTAAGGTTTGATGGATGTCACTATTCCTTTTTCAATGTTTTGTACCGGAATGTTTATACCTACAAATTAACCATGAAAACATCCGTTTGAGCCATTTTCACTATCACAAAAACATGCTTCAGAGAGAAATGGAGGAACACAAAAATGTATACAGACGCGTAACGTTTCTTAAATGCTATTTGCAAGCAGACCTCACTCAGACACTTTGGACGGTTTTTTAATAAAACGTTTTCTGCTGGAGCTCAGCACACCGTTCGGCAGTCTACCCAGGCGGCCACATTAACATCAAGGTCTCGAGAGCCGGCGAGGACGAGACGAGTACGGAGCAGTGCCGGAATGCAAGGGAAAATCCGCCGACCAGCGGCATCGTCCGACATGATTCTCACAAGCAAAAATCAGAGAGCAACCCCACCGGGAATTGAACCCAGTTCGTCTAGGTGGTAGGCGAGTAGGCTGACCCCTACACCACTGTATCCCAAATAAAAAAAAAGAGGAGCGTCACATTTGTTTTGTAATAAAATCCCTGTGAAGGCATAAGGGAGAAACACAACAGCACCAGGCCACCTTCGCATCTTCCCCATCTAGGAGAATGCCACTGGAGATGGTGGCAGCCATCTAACTACTCAGCTGTGCCCTAGTGGCCACACCCCAATTATCACTATTTTCTACAAATCCATCCATACAAATGACTATTTGGCAACGGCGTCACGCATAAAAGAAAATATAAAATTGAACACAGTTTTCAATGAATGACGATAGCTACTCCTAAATATGCGTCATGACACTATTCTCGTGCAGCCGTGCGTTGAAACTCAAGACATAAAATGCACATTGATATATATTTTCCTAAAATTGGAAGTGATATTAGGATTACAGGATGCATAACAGAACTGTGCCGAATCAATGACATAGAAAATTATCTGAGCACAAAATTTGCAAAGGTATAAAATACATGGGTAAATATAGTACCATATTAATTTGCATAATGTATGCAATTATTTGACCAGTTTTATGCCCAAAAAAGGGGGTGCACACTTTATAAAATGAAGTCAAATTTATTATTTTTAAATTTGGCATGTTTTGCATGGAATGAAAGATAAATGTACGGGTTTATAATGTGTTTCTTTCGGTTTTCACTTGCTATGATAATATAATATTGCGTAAAAATGTTAATAATATTGCTGCGACTCGCCCTTGGGAACACAGATTGCGTGCGGCGGCCGTACCACTCCTGCCGCTGTGTGTGTCCTACCCCAACCCACACGGCAGCGGCAGTCAGAGCTGTCCGGCGCATAGAACTGGCCGCTAGTTGGCAACAGCACAGTGAGTCACCACATATGCTGCGCATCCACTCACACTAGGGCTGAGCCGATACCGGTACCGATATATCGGAACCGGCCAATATCGTAATTATCGGAATTGTGCGCAATTCTTGTTTAAATCGCTGATATTATAACCAATATTTTGCCCTAAGAATCCAAGATGATGCTGTTTTCAACTTGCCACAATTGGAGTGGCTTAGCTCACTATTTGGTTTTATTAAAGTAATCACTATTTTTAAATTGATTTTTACTTAAGTGCCCAACTGGCTGTGTTAATTTCTAAAGCAAAATTAGGCACGTTTTGCACGATTGTTTACAAAACATGTATACAACAAAACAATAATAGCCACCATTTGCGTTTACTGAATTTTATCTATGTAGGTAAGCTTGCAGCATGAACAAAACTTGACATTTAATCAGTCTAACACATATATTATAATAAAAATTATGAACATGTACGATTACCTCCAAAAATATTTTGTCTTAGTTGTTTCATGACAAACCGCGAACACTGTGACGCATAAAAAAAACTTACGTAATCTTGGAATGTTGGTTACATGCTGCACATTACTGCCGCCTAGCGGCGCTATTCCGACAGTTTGCCATTTTTTTTGTTTGTTTGCTGTTGCTGTCGTAATATGACAGTGTTAGGTTAGGGTACGAACGTGGTGAAATTATTTACGTGTGCCAGCAATAAACAAATAATATGGCTGGAAGAAAAAGTGACTTGTGGAATTTTTTTACCGTAAGCTACACGCGAGAATGCAAGGCTGTTTACAATATTTGCAAATGTTTGGTTTCGAGAGCGGTACATCATCGAGGTCGTATAGTACCACAAACTTAAAACGGCACCTTGAATGTCACCATTTGAGGTGCTATGTTTTTTTTTAAGAGTTCCATTGCGTAATGACATGCTTTTGGAGATTATTTTTGTCTTATAAATATGCTTAAGCTTAATATGCGGTTCCTAGATTAGAACAAAGACAATTAGAATTTTATTTAGCTAAATTTTTTAATTTTTTTAAACATGCAATAATGCTATTTTTCTTTGTCAAGGCAGTGGCAGTATCGGTATCGGTATAGACAATATCGGAAAAGGCTCAAAAACAATATCGGCTCACCTCTGGCTCATACGTCCACCCCCACCCTCCTTTCACAATTCCTTTGCCGGATGTTTAGAGGTGGTGTGTGGGAGAGGCGTGAAGGGGAAGGGAGATACATTGCCTGTGGCTGTGAGATAAGAATCCATAGAAAACAACATTGAAGTCCGTTAACAAGTGTGATGTTATTAATTTTGTTAAGATTATGTGATGTTAATATTAATAATGTTCAAAAATTTACACAAAAAAATAATAAATGTTAAAAATTACTAACTTACCGAATAAAAAACTGGGCAGTATATTTAGCACTTAAGAAAGTTGTTCTAGTCTACATCACAGAAAAATTTGGAATAAAAAAGGTCACAAAAACAAATAGAAAATTTACTATAACGTAAATGACAGTCATAAAATCAAAATTGTAGCAGTAGCACTTAACAAACCTGTCTTACCAAATAGCACCGTTCTCAGTCCCGTCCAGAGCAACGGCGATGCCAGTCTTCTTAAGACTTTTTACTACCACAGCATCAGTGATCAGTGCCCGACTTTGTTTGACCCAGTCACAAATCTCAGTTAGTGATGGTCTTTTTAGTCTCCCCTCTGGTGTGAGTTTGTGACTGTCATCTGCCATCTATGCTTAGTACAGTCGGCATAGATGGCTCCAAAAAGGTTTATTATTGGAGGCGTCCAGGGACTGCAAGACAAATGTCAGGCCTCCTGGAATGACAACTATGTCAGTCTTAGCTTCACACAGGTCACGTTTCACGTCTTCCACAAAATGCGCCAGGAAACTATCCCAAATGAGTAAAGCTCGTTTCTTGAGGAGCGCACCACGTTGGCGATCCAACACTGTTTTCAGCCAGTCTTTCACCAGCACAGCATCCATCCAGCCTTTCTCATGAACACATATGTGTACACCAGATGGAAAGCTATTGCCTTTAGGCATTGTCTTCCTCTTGAAAATTATATACGACGGCAGTTTCCACCCGTCAGCTGTCACTGAAAGCATCATCGTATATAGCAACTTCTCATTTCCAGTTGTACGTATGGTAACACTCGATGCTCCCTTCGGACTTATTGTAGTACTTTGCGGAACGTCAAAAAATAATGGGGCAATTTGAGAAAGAAGGTAATCATTAGTTTTTCTTTACCTAATAACAAAATGCTGAAACTGCAGCAACTTTTCACTTTAGTCTTTTGGTAACTTCTGGCTCAGAGTTCCTCTGCGTCGTAGAAAAAGGTTTACCCACCTCATGAGCCACGAAATCCATTCACGAGTAGCCCTAAATTGCTAATGTGGAATGTTCATGAAACAAGCAATTTCCTGCACCTTTACTTGCACCATTTCATGGGAGATAGCACAGGCATTGTTTTTCAACTCGCGGATGAAATTTAAAACTTGTGCGTCAAGCTCCAGGAACTTCTCAGCCTAAGGACCACAGAATACACGCCCCGGTGCATTAGTTGTTCGCAACTGATCCTTCATCTTTCACCACCGCCACACACTTTTCTCTTGAACATCAAACTCATATCCAGCAGCCCTGTTTCCATGTTCTTCAGCAAAACATAAGACTCGCAACTTGATACTGTGCAGTGCAGGACTTATACGTCCACATTCCATACGTTAAACTTACTATTTCGTCATACAACTGAAGTGACTCATCTCAAACTGCGCGATCGCTGGTCCGCTGCATTTACCGTTACTTCATTTCATTCAGCGACCTTTCCCTTCCCCTTCAACTCCCACAACCAACCGGAGAGAATAGACACAGCTCAAGGTAGAAGTATTGTTGACAGCGGGCGACAACTTTCCACCCCCGTTATCGTCTCTTCCAGGGGTGGCCAAGATTGCAGTGCCTGCTGTAAAAGACTGGTGCGGACTTGATGCAGTTTTTTTTTTCAATTCTTTTTTAAATCATTGAAAATAAGGGTGTGGGCCTTATTCGAACAAATACGGTACATACATGTTATTGGCATGCCTGCGTTTGCCACCGCCAAATTGCTTGAGAGAGCACCAACTTGGGTCACATGCATGTCAGTTTCAGCAAAGAAAGGGCATGCTACACATTTTGTTTCTACATCAGATCACTTTTTAGTCATAGACATGTAACCACTACTTAATATATTAACTTAAATTTGTATAGTCTTCTCAGAGTTCAGATGCAAAACATGACATGGAACTGATGATTTAGTTTTAAATTCCTAACCACAGTAGTGTGCATTTTAAAAGAAATTAACATCTGAACACTACACATGCATTGGCTATGTGATGATATGTCAATTTAGTACACACACTCATTGCGACTTCCAAATTGTATCCATTATGCTCTATGACTGACATGGAAGTGTGATTGGTTTTTTTTATTCCTAAGTAATGAAACATCAGAAAACTTCAAGTATACTTAGCCAAATTACCTGAACAATAAGTCAGTGTAAATATAGAGGACGCTATAGTAATCGTAGTTTTTTAAGTTAGGCAATGAAGAAATAAAAATTACCAATAAAAAAACTACAGAACACACCTGCAATGAATCCATCAAAGCAAGAATATTGTAAATCATCTTAACTAAATCCCAAGTTTAGTGCTTGCCAATCACCTTCTTATAAAATGAGCTGTGAGCTATATTAAATACTAAATAAGACAGACCTTAAAGTAAATTATTCATAAAAGAATACTACACCTCGTCTACAATAAGAACCGTCATGGTGCGTCTTGGAGCTCGAGTCTTAAACCTCTTTTCAAGAATTTGTTGTGCTTGTTGCGATTTAATTTTCTGCCCAGTCAACTGATGCAGAATTTCAACATAGGCTTGGCGAGGATTCGTAAGCTGCATCCCATTAATTTTAACGAGCTAAAAAACCAATTACAATTAGTATACAATAGTACATATGACAGAAAGCAGCTGCAATAGCAATAAATTAACAATTTACATCTTAAAATAGAAAACAACATAGGCAAGTATTTTTAACACATTAATATTCTCAAAATTATAGCCCAGTATGCACTACATTCTCAACTACCACCCTTAGACAATCTCACTCTTGCAAAAATCAGCACTGCAGCTCCTATGCTGGCCACAGACTGTCCACTCCCTTCAACAGCAGACTTAAGGAACCCAACACGGGCCTTGCCACCAACACACTCAGGCTGAGGAAGAACGGCCACAGAGCAGACACAAAAAAAAAACCATAGCTGGTTGCAACATCGGCTTTACGGCTATTCGTGGTTTCTTCACATCTTTCGAATCAAACCTCTGAAAAAACTCCTCATGTATGACGAGTTTGGTTGTTTACTACGTATCACTACAGCTTTATACTTGTGTTGGCATAAAAGTACCTTATTTTGATTAGATTGAACTTTTACTTCTATTTTGTCTATACTTTATAATATAATATTTAATTTATAATAAATATGAATAAAAACATAGAAAAAATAGGTGTGTTGGTAACACCCAGTAAGAAATAGTTAATATGCAAAATATTGTTACAAGACGCTTGAGGGGCATATCTGAGTTCGCGACGGATGGAAGTCTTAATGAAAATAAACAAACTAAATTTGGTTTTTTAATTTATTCACACAGTTATTATTTAAAGTATATGGATTATTTGTCTCCTTACTCTTTTCATTTCAGAGTGAGCGCAATATTTAATGTCTATTTCAACTCTAATTAACGTCCTTCTTTATGTCTCTGTTTGGTTATTGTCAATTACCTCATACTCATCATTAACACGCGTTCTGTCTATCTGTTGCCATCATTTGTAATGTCTTTCACTCACGCATCCAGTCCAATAGCCCAGTCTGCATTTGTACTCTTCACTGCTCTGATGTTCGCAGTTGCAGATTTTCCTNGTAATGTCTTTCACTCACGCATCCAGTCCAATAGCCCAGTCTGCATTTGTACTCTTCACTGCTCTGATGTTCGCAGTCGCAGATTTTCNGTTTGGTTATTGTCAATTACCTCATACTCATCATTAACACGCGTTCAGTCTATCTGTTGCCATCATTTGTAATGTCTTTCACTCACGCATCCAGTCCAATAGCCCAGTCTGCATTTGTACTCTTCACTGCTCTGATGTTCGCAGTTGCAGATTTTCCTCTGACTGGGCACTTCTCTCGCTGCGCACTTATCTTCTCGCTTGTCTATCGCTAAAACTGCAGAAACTCATCCACTCCCGGCTCAGGGGGGCCCGACGCACTTTTATATCAGTTGCCCTGACCATCTGGGAGGTTCAACACACCCCGAGTCACGCTGAGAGAAACAAGGTCAGTAATACAGAGCATTCTTCAGATGTCTCAAAGACACCCGATACCCAAGGTCGAGAGCAGCACGCGCCCTCATAGGCATAACAGGCATGCTTTGTAAACATTTGTTTGCGAAAAGCCGCTGCATCTCCGGTTGCAACTGATAGCGCGCACGCGTCAATAAATCATCTGTGCCTTGCATACTTACAGAGCGGCCACCTATAACAATATTATTACACAGAGTGCACACTAATGTGGAGCACTGTAACTCCTATGTAATTTTCTAGGCTTAGTTAACCTTTGTTTGCAAGAGATGGAGGAATATCCTGTAAGTCGAACTTTAGAAGGGCTACAAAAAAATTTCGAAGTAACCATGAATGGACCATACAGGTCAAGTCAGTCGTGGAACATGTAACATCCCACCATAGGCTGTTCACGGTAAACTGAGCACTTTTGAAAAACCATGCTTAAGATCTACTTCAATGCATATTGTATATTCTTCCACACTATGTAAAACTAACACTGCAATGAGCTACAGCACTTTATTAATGCGTTGGACACGTGAAACTATGAAATTACTAGAAAAGTAAATATTTTACAAATCAGCACATTTTTACACTTAGATGCATAAAAAAAAAGCAAAATAAATAATTTATGTTATCACAAATGGTTAACCAGCAGATTTTATTCAACATTAAGACATGGAACTGGTACTTTCCCTTCATTGTTACCAACTGTACCGGGCACATGTCACTCAGTGCGCCCGTTCAAATATATGCAGGTAGGAGCAGTGAATTTTTTCTAAGGTCGATTTTAAAAGTGATCACTTTATCGTGAACAGTCATTACAAAGATCTCCAACTCCTGCTAAACAGCAGAATGGTGAGGGCTCTACTGCTGTTCAACGGTAGCGCAGATTTGAGATGCTGAAAACTCAAAACCACCAGTTCAGTATTACAAAATCCAGACAGCTTCCAGCTATCAACATACTATAACACCTTTGCACATGCGCATCTCACAGTGGACCAACCTGACAAACACAACAGTAACAACAGTATCACGCACATTAAAATTTCTAGCCATATCCTAACTCATGTTCCGACCACTAGGTTTGCTGGTTCCCAGCGCACTTCGTGCCAAACTGCAACGTGCGGTCACTCCTTGGCAAAGTGGAAGCTGGTCCGGCGAGCAAAAACCCATGATGTGTANCAGTAACAACAGTATCACGCACATTAAAATTTCTAGCCATATCCTAACTCATGTTCCGACCACTAGGTTTGCTGGTTACCAGCGCACTTCGTGCCAAACTGCAACGTGCGGTCACTCCTTGGCAAAGTGGAAGCTGGTCCGGCGAGCAAAAACCCATGATGTGTAGTGCAGCATGGGAAAATTTGTTGCAACCCTGCTGGGAATCAAGCCCAGAAAATAGATGGGAAATCAGTGCACAAGTAATTCATTCGTTCAACCACCACAGCTCCCAAAAAAACACTTGTTAACCGTTCAGTACCTTAAATTCTGGGAGATCATTTGCATCAACTTCGCTTTGCAAATAGTTTAGAACTTCGTGAACAGTAGCAGTTTTTCCTGTACCAGGGACGCCACTAATATACATGCACCTGCAAAAAAAAAAAAAGAAGACCCAATGAATAACTTATCTTTCGGTACTAAACAAGTAAAAATGCCTCCACTTTCTGTTTTTTTTTTGTTAAAATATATTTATTTTTTACAGAAATTTTTATTGGAACTAGTTTATAGACTGGGAAAAACATTTTCAATATGAAAAATCCTGGAAAAAAAGTGCTATACAAACAATACAAACCTCAAATACACAAATCAGGCGCTTGGTATTTCTGCATATCCATGAAAGTTAAGATTTCCAACAGTAAACATCAGCACGTGTAAAAATTATTGTATTAGTAATTTTTAACTTATCATTTTCTCAAGAAATTGTGCCTTAAGTTGCCTGCAAGTTTAAATAGAAATTTTTTCTCAATATATTATTTTTAAAGATAAATGTTTCAAACAAAGATATTGTACACAACTTTTCATAAGAAATACTGGCACATTAAGATATTTTGCCAATTTTTATGTTAAATGATTTTTTCTAAATTTAATATTAAAATTTACGTTTTACAAAAAATTATGAATGAATGAAATTTTTTGAAAATTTATTAATGTGGCAGTATTCTCTTTGAAAGTCACATTCAATATTTGTTAATAAATGTGGAAAAACGAAAATATATAAAATACAAACAAATTATTACTGCCAAGACATTCTAAATACTGAATGAGTTACTATCCTCTACAAAATTATAAAAAAAAAAAATATTTCCAGAATATATCAATTATTATATACTACAATACGTGTATATATATAAATAAATATAGACTAAGAAACGTAAAAAATTACCATGTTTTATACATTTCACAAATGCAACAAAGGAAACTTTTGTCCACTGTTGTGACTTCATGATGTTGTTTGTTCTTTGCTGATAGTTACTCTATGAATTTTTATGGAAAATATACAAAACCATTAACTGATTGAAAGGACAGACGAGTTTATGTACCAAGCATCGGAAAGCTTCTGTCACGCTGTTAACACAAGGTGTGTTAGTATACGAGTACAGACACAAAGGTGATGTGTGTCGACTCACCCTCCCACATTGTCGAGTACCTTAGAGCGCACAAAGTGGTACACACTCTGGAACTCTGTCTCCCGACACGGCAGGTCCTGAGGCAATGCTGATACGTGCAGCCGCAAGCGCGCCTCTTCCAGCACCGTTGACGGTGTCGACACTGAGCACTTACGCTGCGGCATGCTGGGAGTGTGGTCCTTTGATCGAGTCTGCACACAACACAATACTGAGGTACACACATGTGCTAACATCTGTTCACACTTAAATATCAACAGTTTATAAAGAACTCATATTTCATAACATAGTACATTTACACAAAGTGTGTGAATTTGTGTGAGATTGTAAACTTGAAACCATTTTGAACATAGGTGACAACTCATTGAGAGNTGTGAATTTGTGTGAGATTGTAAACTTGAAACCATTTTGAACATAGGTGACAACTCAATGTAGTTTGAACACACATGTCAGCATCCAGTAACCAAGACCCAACACACTGAAATGCTACTTCGTCAGCACAAGAAAAGTTTTAATGTAACTAAGAGATGGCAACCAGGTGAACTATTGCTATTGTGAACACTCAGCAAATTAGTGTTGGCCTCAAATTTTCACACCCCTTCTGTCTACAGCCCACTACACCAAAGCAATATTTGGTCCTCCAGGCTGGACATTCCCAGTTTTTATAGCTCATTCTGCTGACCGAGTTTACAGTTTGCCTTTGTGCGTGGTTAACACCTTGGCATGCAAACACAAGCGACCCAATTTCCTTTGTGCTTATGTGCTGTTAGCAGCGATGAATCAAGAAATTGTGTTCGAAGTCAGATGAATTAATTGGAAAGACACATTGTTTCAGGTTGTCCACATATGTTTGTCATAACTAGCGCAGCTGTTCATTTCAGTCGTTACAAACACACAGTTAATTTGTGCTTCCTTTGAGATCATGCGTGGTAAATGTTTTGTACGTTTAGTGTAGTGCTAAATGGTAGCAGACATTTCATCGTATTCTTGGTTTTTGCCGACTATTCCCTTTACTGCCTGATTTTGTTGAATCATGGCCAAAGTCAAGGCGGCCTTGCTGCGTCTTCATTTGTCAGAGGACCACCTCTCCCGCGCACATGACCTTGCTAAACATATCCTGGTTGATTGACCACAGCGTAAAATTTGTTCCAGCCACAATTCATGACTTGTCCGCTGCCAATACCAACTTTGAAACAGATTATGCNACCACAGCGTAAAATTTGTTCCAGCCACAATTCATGACTTGTCCGCTGCCAATACCAACTTTGAAACAGATTATGCTACAGTAGAAGCCACAAGTGACAGTATACAGGGCTTTGATGTTGATGCTCACTCAACGTATTTCCTGGATTTGAGGACAAATATTACAGCACCAGGGCAGTCGCTGATTCCCTCTACGAAAAACCACAAGACTCATTGGCTTCTCACTCAGCTTTTAAAACTTGTGTTCCTCTCCCCAAAATAGTTCTTCCTGTTTTTAATGGTGATCCTAAGCGGTGGGTGAACTTTTCAAATCTTTTTGCAGCAATCATTTCCAACCATCTGGACCTGACAGCAGTTGAAAAGCTATCCCACCTCAAACCATTTCTACAAGGTGAGCTGCTGAATACGATTCAGGCACTACCAATTACAAACGTAAATTTTGAAACAGCCTAAAAAAAATGCAAAAACAAAAAGCTAATTGTGCCACTTCACATGGAATTGCAATTGGAAGCCCCCTCAGTTTCGTTTGATTCACCTAGCTCACAGAGACAGCAGTTGACTGCTCACAAAGAACGTGGCAGCACTTACAGCACTTGACGTACCAGTGCATCAGTGGGACTTGATCTCGTTGCACTTTCTGTGTAAAACATTGGAACTTACTGCAAACATAGTGGGAAATTACATTTAACAACGTTCTCCCCACTTTGACTGATTTTATCACTTTTTTTTCCCCCTTCAGAAATACTGTCAAGCGCAGTAAGTCATACTAGCTTCTAGAGAGCAACACAGCTTCAGCTTTCCAAACCAAAGCTCCCTCATCCAGCTGACAGAAAACCACAGGTTAGTTCACATAACCTTATGTTGAAGACTTTTGTAGTCACCTCTTCATCATCAAGTTGTTTGTGTAAGACACATGTAATGCATCACTGCCCACAATTTCTGACTCTGCACATAAGGATTGTTGCCAGATGGTCAGATATTGTCAACTCTGCCTCAACTGTCTGCAGGCATGCTACCAATCCAAGGGAAGCCCTTCAACACAAAGTTGTCATACTTAATGGGGCTAAACAGCATAAATCACATTACATTTCAAGTGCTCCCCTGCCAGAAATTATGCAGAACTGTTGTCCTTTTCTTGGACAATGAAAGTGGGCTTCCTACTTTTAAGATCTTGGGCCTGCAGTGGCAAGCTGCGACTTACTCATTCTCAGCCCCTATCATCAACTCTTACGAAGCGTGCATTGTCCTGTTTGCCAAATTTCTCATCCAGCATTTGTGGATTATGAACTTGGACTGGGATGCTACACCCACACCCAATGTCTTGGATACCTGGGAAAGGTTTCAGGCTGGACTTCTCGTGGTGGACCCCCTCACTATCCCTTGGTTTGTACCTGATTGTACAGGGGATCTGATTCTCCAGCTACATGGATTTTCTGACAGCTCAGAGCGAGGCTATGCTTCAGTAATACATCTCTGTGCACTTTATCCCAACGAGAGGATTACGGTTCACCTTCTCCTGGGTAAAACCGAAGTTGTTTCCTTGCCATGGCTTGAATTGTGTGGTACCCTGCTTCTGGCACACAGAATACAGATTCTCCCTTATAGTTTATCAGTTTGCTATAAGTCTTTTCGTTGACTGACTCCATGGTGGTTCTGCATTGAATTTGCACCTCACCTCACTGTTGAAAAACCTTTGTTGCCAATCATGTGACTCAGATACACAATATCATCCCTATGGCTGTCTGGGATCATGTACCTTCTGACCCTAACCCAGCTGACTGTGCCTGCAAGAGCCTTCTGACAGGTGGCCCCCACCCCCATCTGACGTCAAACATGTTGCTGAAGAAGAATGGTGAGTTATCGTTCTCCAATCTGCCGTTGATGACTGTTCTTTTCGCAAACTACTGGACAAGTATTTGGGCTTAAAAAGGGTGTAGAAAATGACAGCCTACTTACTGTCTATGATTTGGACAGAACTGTCGCTCAGTCAAAAAGTCTACAGGACCTTTGACTCCGGCAGAGTTGTCAAAGACTTTGATGGTGTTGGTCAAATCCACTCAATAGTCGTCCTTTGCAGAATAATATGCCTGACTAACAACCAGATGTGTTCTCCCACGATCCAAAAGCTCACTCTCTTTGTGGATGCAAATAGTTTGCTCAGGGTGAGGGGGTTGGTTGCACCAATCTGAGTTATGCCCGTATAAGAAACACCCAATGCTCCTTCCAAAAAACTTGTCATCTTGCAGAGCTCCTTGTAGGTCATCATCGTCACGAATTCTTACACCCTGGATCTTGTACTCTTTAATAATTGGTGCTCAAAACCTGATTCACTCTTGACTTCACAAGTGTAAGAGATGTTTCCGAGCTCAACCTACGAATATTACTACTGTCATGGCCAGTCTCCCTGCTAACAGAGTGAGGGAGGCCAAGCCATTCATACACACTGGTGTTGATTATGGAGGTCCACGACCAATTACCATGGTTAGAATGAGAAAACTTTGAGAACTGCAGTCTTACATCTACCCGTTTGTTTGCTTCACTGTAAAGGCCGTCCACCTAGAATTTTTGTCAGACCTCTCAACTGAAATCTTTCTCAAGGCCTTTTGCCATGGATGACATTTCTCATAGATGACATTGCACTCACATGTATAACAACTGTAGTACTAATTTTGCAGGAGCTAGCCACTATCTTTCATAGCTTCATATATTTCTAACTCTGTTTGACACCGTAGAGTCCTTTGCCAACAGACTTTGGCATTTCCGCAACTCCGTTTGGTGATTTGTGGGAGGCAGGAACTAAGTCTACTAAATCCTTACTTACCAAGGTCATTCGCAGTCAGTTACATGGCTATGAGGAGCTGTACACCACCCTGACCCAAATTGAGGCCACTTTGAACTCTATAAACAGTTGTGAGACTTGTCAAGTGATCCCAATGACCTGGCAGCCCTAACTCCGACTAACTCCGAGCCATTTCTTGACCCTGGACCCTCCGCAGGTCCTCTTCACTAACGCTCTGACCCAGACTCCCATGAATAGATTAACAAGATGGTCTTCGGTACAGTAGATTCATAAATCTTTCTGAAAGCCTCTATTATCTGCATCAGCTCCAGCCCAAAGGTAAATGCATTAAGAAGAAGAAAGGCAACCTGGAAGAAGGGAGGCTTGTGATTATCAAGGACACAAATGTGCCCCCTTGCGATGGCCTTTAGGACGAGTGGTCCAAGTATGTCCTGATGCTGATGGGGTGATGCGTGTGGTGAAAGTTCGCACCCAACAAGGAGTCTTCACTCGACATGTTATGAAACTATGCTCCCTCCCCCACAGTACAACTGAAATTGTTATTCCAAGGTGGGCAGGATGCCGGGACCTTGTGTTGTACCTATGTAAATAAATTGTGTTGTGTGAAACTGAGATTTAGTGAATATTTGTATCTCCCACCTAATTATTTGCTACTATCGGCAGTGCCAGGACATGGAGTGTTGGGAAATCACCAAGACTCCAATCCCACTCAAGATGGTGACCCAGGTGAACTTTGCTATTGTGTGCACTCGACAAATTAGTGCAGACATCAAATGTTTTTGCCCTTTCTGTTTAACACTAAAGCAACACAGTCGTTCTCCACGTTCCAAATGTTGATTACACTGCAGAAATGGCACTAGAATCAGTGCAGCAGTTTGAGTGCAAATACGGCCGACAAACTAGCACCAGCTTCAGGCAATCATGTGATAATTGCACTTTTCTAATTCAACTCGTAATTTGTGAAGCAATGTTGGGAAAATAGGCATAAGATAAAAAAATAATTCAAACATAGTATAATCTACCTGGATAAGATAATTTCTAATGGAAATTCAAGCTATATTACTGGTCATAATAAAATGTGATATCTGAACTGCCTGCACGTTAAAAGTAACACAAGTAGTGGAACGTAAAGCACCTAAGTAATAACACTTGTAACACTGATCACATGAATAGAACAAAACAGCTGCACAATGGACTCATTACATTCAGATGGCGTGTCCACAACTTGCAACATAGTAAACGCAGACACTCACCTTATCTCGTTTCCTCTTGGGTGTCAACTGTTTTATACTTTCATCACTATCACTGTCGCTGTCTGGAGTCGTGTCATTCGACTTGTGCTGCGACTNCTGCAGTCGTGTCATTCGTCTTGTGCTGCGACTCGGCAGTACCTTCCGGATCTACGCTAAGTCTTCTTCTTGCTTTGCTTACACCGGTGGATCTTTTCCCGCCACTCTGACGCAGGGTGTTCCCTGAAGGAGTTAAATGTTCCTGCCTGCGAATTTTGCTTGAAGATTTCTTACCACTCTCGACTTCGGAGAATGAATTTTTGAGATGGTGACTAGAAACACGTTCGGGTTTTATTTCAGCATCAGAGTCTAAATCACTAAGCTTATCACTTGTTTTCCTTTTTCTATCAGACGATTTTGAGAGATTTGCAGTGTGAATATCATTCACGGTTTCAATCCCTTTATGGTTTTTCTGACTGCTGTTCTTTTTCGATGTTGAAGGTGGAAATTGTTTGTCCAGTTGCTTATTTTTAGGACTACNTGGTTTTTCTGACTGCTGTTCTTTTTCGATGTTGAAGGTGGAAATTGTTTGTCCAGTTGCTTATTTTTAGGACTACACTTGATAATTTCACCATCATCATTAAATGAACTATTTTTTACATTTTTTGTTCTCTCAGGAATATTTGATTTCTTCTGACCTATTGGATTAAAATGACCTTTCATTAATTTGCAAAAATAATATACAGTACTAACTTTTATACTCAAAACTAATAATAAAAATTTTAAGTTATGTTAATCTAAGTAACAAGCAGTAAAAACTTTACTGTTTAATATTTTGCAAATGCAATAACTCTCACAATAACTACTATTGGTGTACAATATAACTTCATTTTGACACTTTGCTGTCATCACACCCCACTACTCGTCCAATCAGCAATGGTGAGAAGAGAGCAAATCAGGACACTTTTCTTTAATTTCACGTGATTTACAAATTTCAATACTTACTACCCTCTAAATGATCAAATGAACAATAAGCTCTATACCTTCATCTTAAAATTAAATAATGCAATACTTGATACTCTCTAAGGACAAAATGAATAATAACAATAACAATAGCCATAACCACTAAATTACCTCTACGTCAATAAACTCGTGACATAACCAAAATTATATTGCAATTAGCTTCAATCATTTAGTAAATCTTAACTTGAAAATTATTTTACTTAATCTTCACCACAAACAAATAAAACAAAACCAAAATGTAATGATAATATAATAATAATATTTGAAAAACCGCAACGTTAAAAGATGTCCAGAATTGAATCGCTAACGAGACTAAACTGGCTCTCATCTGTAAAGAGCACTCAACCCATTTGCAGAGTTCCCCAGTCCTCGTGTTCCCAGCACCGCAGCAAACGCCATCGCCAATGGGTAGGCGTCAATAACACACACCGTGCTGTTCGCAGAGCAAACAAACCACCCGCGTGCAGCCTACTGGCCATGGCGAGACGAGATATCAGACGCCCGGTAGTGCGTTGCATGTGTTTTGCAATTTCACCAGCTGTCTGTCGTCAATCTCTCCTCGGATGTAACGCAATACGCAGGTCCTCCGCCACAATGGTCGCTCACAGACGACACCTGCTAAACCTTCCTACAGCCATTCCTGTCATTCGGGTCTTCTAAGCTGGTAACGCAATGCTGTGTGCCATCCCAAACTCCTCGGCCACACTGGTCTTACCTCAAACTACTCCCAGACGATTCAAGCTTGAGCAAAGTAATCCAGACATTGTCTGTTGGCCATATTTGACATCAGACAGCAACTCTACGTCATTCAACCCGACTGCAACGCAGAGCATACACCGTACTCGTGCTCTGCACCTTTCGCACATGCACACAGTACGTCATGCTGCACGTGAGAGCATGCCTTACCGTACTGGGCCCTCGGTGATCTTGTAATTGGACTTTCCATCTGTTCTGCCTGTCAGTTCCACTGTTATCATTTTTCCACTACGTCCTTAGACTTTGCACACCAATGAACTAGTTACCAATATCAACATACCGTAAACAGCAGAAGGTTGGAAATGAACGGAGCAAAAGCATCAGAGATGCCTAAATAAAATGAAATTCAAGACGAGTTCTAGGAGAGAAAAAAGCACGAAAATTAATAAATCGAAGACACGCTGGGAAAAAAAAATTGAAGCAAGTTTTGGATGAATACAACAGACTGAAGTGATTTGGAGTTGAACAGCAAAGAAAACAAATGAGGAAAAGTTTTATGCAGGATGGCCCTGGATTTGAAGGTAACAGGATGTACAACAGAATGAAAAGCAGTGAGAAGCTCTGATGAAGAATAACATGGAACAAGAAGAAACAATGGGAATGACACAAAAAANTGGTTTTTCTGACTGCTGTTCTTTTTCGATGTTGAAGGTGGAAATTGTTTGTCCAGTTGCTTATTTTTAGGACTACTCTTGATAATTTCACCATCATCATTAAATGAATTATTTTTTACATTTTTTGTTCTCTCAGGAATATTTGATTTCTTCTGACCTATTGGATTAAAATGACCTTTCATTAATTTGCAAAAATAATATACAGTACTAACTTTTATACTCAAACCTAATAATAAAAATTTCAAGTTATGTTAATCTAAGTAACAAGCAGTAAAAACTTTACTGTTTAATATTTTGCAAATGCAATAACTCTCACAATAACTACTATTGATGTACAATATAACTTCATTTTGACACTTTGCTGTCATCACACCCCACTACTCGTCCAATCAGCAATGGTGAGAAGAGAGCAAATCAGGACACTTTTCTTTAATTTCACGTGATTTACAAATTTCAATACTTACTACCCTCTAAATGATCAAATAAACAATAAGCTCTATACCTTCATCTTAAAATTAAATAATGCAATACTTGATACTCTCTAAGGACAAAATGAATAATAACAATAACAATAGCCATAACCACTAAATTACCTCTACGTCAATAAACTCGTGACATAACCAAAATTATATTGCAATTAGCTTCAATCATATAGTAAATCTTAACTTGAAAATTATTTTACTTAATCTTCACCACAAACAAATAAAACAAAACCAAAATGTAATGATAATATAATAATAATATTTGAAAAACCGCAACGTTACAAGATGTCCAGAATTGAATCGCTAACGAGACTAAACTGGCTCTCATCTGTAAAGAGCACTCAACCCATTTGCAGAGTTCCCCAGTCCTCGTGTTCCCAGCACCGCAGCAAACGCCATCGCCAATGGGTAGGCGTCAATAACACACACCGCGCTGTTCACAGAGCAAACAAACCACCTGCGTGCAGCCTACTGGCCATGGCGAGACGAGATATCAGATGCCCAGTAGTGCGTTGCATGTGTTTTGTGATTTCACCAGCTGTCTGTCGTCAATCTCTCCTCGGATGTAACGCAATACACAGGTCCTCCGCCACAATGGTCACTCACAGACGACACCTGCTAAACCTTCCTACAGCCATTCCTGTCATTCGGGTCATCTAGGCTCGTAACGCAATGCTGTGTGCGATCCCACACTCCTCGGCCACACTGGTCTTACTTCAAACTATTCCCAGATGACTCAAGCTTGAGTAAAGTAATCCAGACATTGTCTGTTGGCCATATTTGACATCAGACAGCAACTGTACGTCATTCAACCCAACTGCAACGCAGAGCATACACCGTACTCGTGCTCTGCAACTTTCGCACATGCACACAGTACGTCATGCTGGGCGTGTGAGCATGCCTTACCGTACTGGACCCTCTGTGATCTTGTAATCAGTCTTTCCATCTGTTCTGCCTGTCAGTTCCACTGTTATAATTTTTCCACTACGTCCTTAGACTTTGCAGACGGCTGTACTAGTTACCAATCTCAGCATACCGTAAACAGCAGAAGGTTGGAAATGAACGGAGCAAAAGCATCAGAGACGCCTGAATAAAATGAAATTCAAGACAAGTTCTAGGAGAGAAAAAAGCACGAAAATGAATAAATGGAAGACACGCTGGGAAAAAAAAATTGAAGCAAGTTTTGGATGAATACAACAGACTTAAGTGATTTGGAGTTGAACAGCAAAGAAAACAAACGAGTGAAAGTTTTATGCAGGATGGCCCTGGATTTGAAGGTAACAGGATGTACAACAGAATGAAAAGCTGTGAAAAGCTCTGATGAAGAATAACATGGAACAAGAAGAAACAATGGGAATGACACCAAACAAGAAACTGTGGAGAAAAAAAAACTGGAAGAAGATTTGTGAATGATTTTAACTAACTGCTTGTGTTAAGATGACAAATGGGTGTTATGAACTTTATGTATATCTCATATTGTCTCTAATCATTATTTTCTATATTCCTGCAAAATCACGATTTATATTTATAAGACAAATAATAATATGTATCAGTAATGACAAAGTACAATCTGACAAATAACAATAAAATTATTTTTACCTGGAGACGTAGGTAAACTGTAAACAAAATCATCGTGAAATTTTTTCTGTCGGGAGCGTTTAGACTTTTCGTTTGAGCTTTCTATTTGTTCGTTTGCAGAAACCGGCTCCAGAGTCACGTTTCTGCGGCTGCGAGAAACCAGTTTGAATCGACACACGAACAACGGGGTTGAGTTGCCTCTTTCTTCGCGCGCCTCCTCCTTTGGATCTTTGCTCGGTGGGACGAACACCACCTGGTGAGGCACACAGACAATAGAATTTGAACTACTGGTTCGGCAAAATAATTCTAATTTAGAGTGATGTGACATTTTCATGCTTACCCTGCATTTACGAAACACAGTTTCAATGCTGATGTCGTTATCAAACTGTCTCGTGTCTTCCACAACTTCAAGTTCATGGCAAAGTTGTGGGCTACTGTCAAACTGCGAAACAACCTTCTTAGGCAGCTCTCGCACACGGGAGTACCACTGTACCACTGCGCGGTAAGGATCATCTTTATCTGTATCTAAACAAAAAGAAGAACTTATTACTGTTTCAAAACATCACCAGGAACAATAAGAATAAGGGGAACTAAAAATATTAAGCAACTGTGGCAGATAGGAACTGAACTCAAGACACTCCCCATGAATATGACAAGCAAAGAAACAGAAGTCAATCTCCGCCTAGGCTGCAAACTTCCACTATCAATGAGGTTCATTCATTTCTAGAAGTCTGGCAAAAATTAGTTACCTAATTAGTTTGGAAGAACACTTTTTTTAAAACCTGGCAAACTCTCCCTCTTGGAAGAAGAACACAATTTCTGCTGCAGTTTGCTAATAAATTACTTTTACCAGAATTAAGGATTTTACCAGTTCCCTTAACCCAAAATTTTGAAAAATTAACAAATTTGTGAAGCCCTGTAAAAAAAATTGGGCACAAATAAAAAAAAATTCCAGTCAACTTACCCCAACATAGGTTCATAAAAAATAGTGAAGTAATACTTCAACCCTTCCCATTAAAATCTCCATCAGAAAATTTGGTTTCTTAAAATGCAACACTCAAATTGAGACTGAAATTTAAGATTTAAGGAAGAAACAAATGCAAAATATGAAATTAGTTACAAATTTAGCAGAGAGGATGTAAAGAGGTTTTTATAAAGTTTTGTAGTAATTAAAAAAAACTCTTAAAATACACACAGTGTCATGCACTATTAAACAGAAATCATCTAAATCTTTGAGTTAAAAAATAAAAAAATTAAAATTGAATTGATTTTGAAACATCAACATAATAATAGTTATCACACACATAAATATGCAAATAATATTTCTTAAGCAGTTCAGTAACAGTTCTACACCACTTCACACAGAGCAGTCCACTTGTCTATACTTCTTTCACTCTTACTTTAGGCCTATTATAAACAAACCCACACGGGTCAGTCTACTGTGATTAGTTAACCTTCACAATGTATCTCAACTTAAATGAAAGTAGTTCACATTTTAGTCTCGTTATTGGGTAAACCCTACAAATTAGTTAAAACAGAACTATTCTTGTATTGTGTGATATATTTTTTTTACGACTGATAATGTGCGTTTCTATACCGGTTATTTCAGAAGCTCCCTTTCAAAATCGTTTGAAGCCCATTCGCTGTGACGTGTGCATGCACCATGCATTTGTACGGAAGCTCGTCATAAAACCATTTTCAAGTTGGTGATGTGCTGTCTGCAGCATTACGCAATAACTGCTAATAACTGTCAATAACTGCCAATGACTGCCAATAACTGCTAGTAAATGCCATGACTACATCAAGTACTTGGCCTCAGAAGAGAGTAAGATTTGTGAAATGGGCTACACTATATGCAGTAATGAATCTAATTTTTACGTACAGCCGGTGATTACAGCCTGGCCATCAAGTTCCTATTGGAAAACGGCTATATAAAAGTGTAAGCAAGCAATCTTGAGAACCACGTTGATTGTGTGAGGTCTGTTTTTATGAGAAAATATCTGTAGGAACATACCAAAATAGTTCCTGCATTTACCAATCATTTTTTAGTTTTGGGCAGAATGAAATAGCTCTGTTTGTTTACGCTGCGACTAAAGTAAGGGTGAAAGAAGTACAGATGCCAGCCTTCGTCTTCAGAAATACTGGGTTCAACTCTCTGCCACCGCAGGTTGCTGAAGTTTCCAGACGTGGAGATACTGACGTGTTGAAGAGAGTTGCAAATTTGGGAGGCTCTTAAAAACAAGATCTCGAGAGCCGTTAAGGGTGAAATGAGGTGAGAATGGAGCAGCGCCGGAATGCAAGGGCGGGGGAAACAGGAGATCTCAGAGAAAACCCGTCGTCCAGCGGCATTGTCCGGCACGATCCCCACTTGCAAAAATCCAGGAGTGACCCGGCTGGGGAATGAACCCGGTTCACCTTGGTGGGAGGCGAGCAGGCTAACCGCTCAGCCGCCACGGTCCCTGATACTGACATGGGCAGTGTGAAAGTTTTCATGAAATGCTCAGGCTTCTAAAATTATTTTCATTTTCTTGCTCCACCAACCACATCAAATTTACCAGTGAACTTAAAACTGCTGAAGAAAAATTACAATGAGTCCTCATTTACAGAGGAAAGCAGAAAGATACCACTTGTATAGAGCCTGTCCCAGATGGAAAAACACTCACCAAATTAAATTTTTAAATTACTGCAAAAATATTTCCCTCTACTACTAGGACTAAAAGCATGTGAGGATGGGGGATGGGGGAACGTGCAAATATTTTAAAATATTATAAAAGACCCATTACAAACTTGTATGGTTACGACAATGTCCTAGTAGGTACTATATTTACGTATCATTAACAATTGTTGCGAATAGCCCAAATAACTTCTCAATAACTTCAGAGGTCTACAGTAGAGACCCACTAAGGCCCCTCACGGTTTCCAGGACTTGGGTTGTTAGTGCAGGGTGGGCTTAATAGAGGGTTTCGGAAATTCTGGACCGATTTTGACCCACCCCGACATACATCAAGATGGAAGTGGTATCACTTTTAGATATGCACTTCTTGCAGTACAGTGTTCGCCAAGAGAAACGTAATGCATAGCAACCAAAATAAAATGCAACAAACTTATTTTTCTGTAGAAATCTCTCAAATTTTTTTTTACTTTCTTTCTAAAGAGAAATTTTTTTATAGTTATACAAAAATGGGTCTTAAAATAAAGATGATCTTACGAAAAGGAGTTGACAACAGTGAGATTCTACTGTATTCATATTCTATTAGAAATACCAGAAGCATCTATACTATTATCTAACAATCATACCAGAAGGGAGCTTATTGTTTATGAAGAATGATGTTCAATGAGATTATAAAAAGCTGAGAATTCAAAATAGGACACTATTTACAATTTTGGTTACAAAATTACTAAAAAAATACATATTCATTTTACATTCTAAATGAGCAGTTTGATTTTAAATTTCAAAATAACAGCTTTTTAACATAACATATCTACAATTTTAGTTAATTTACTTTTAAATTCACATATTTCTACAGAGTTTGCTTATGACACACAACATATTTAAGTTATATAATCTCCAACATATAATTATATTTTTTGTGGTTTGTTTATGTAATTGCTTTTTTTGTATTTTGTTTACCATGGACATTTTATTTTATTGTAAATTATAAATTGACAAACTTCACACCCCAACTGTCTTTGAGACAGGTTATGGGGATCGCTAGTTACATACAGGGATGGACCAAATAATATGAACACCATGCAATATAGTACATTTTGTTGCATGTTGGCAACACTGCTTCCGTGTAAATAATGCGACGCGTATGTATTGCACAGTTTACGTGCCAAGTCTTGTAGGTTATATTTCAGTGTATTATACGCTTTGTTCCGCGACGGTTAAAACAAGCGATTGGTGTAATGTGTGATCTCTCAGACTTCGAAAGAGGGCAAATCGTTGGTGCTCTGTTAACGGGAGTGTCTGTGACGAAAACAGCTGAATTGTTTAACGTTTCACGAGCGACAGTATCCACGGTAATGACAGCATACACAAAACATGGCAAGACATCATCGGCGAAGACGAATAGTGTGCGAAACCCAAAGTTAACTGACAGAGACCGACGAACATTAAAAAGAATTAAGGCCAGACAACATAAAACTACCGCGGCAAAAGTGACAGCAGAACTCAACACTTACTTGAGTAATACTGTTTCGACAAAAACAGTACGGCGGGAGCTCTACAAAGCTAACATTCATGGAAGGACTGCAATTGAGAAACCTTTTATAACGGAAGCCAACGCTAAGCTGCGAAAGAAGTGGTGCCACGATCATAAAACCTGGACACTTGATGATTGGAAGAATGCGGTATGGTCCGATGAATCATCGTTTACATTGTTTCCTACAAACGGCCGGGTTTATGTATGGAGAACCCCAAAAGAAGCCTACGATCCGGACTGCCTGCTTCCTACAGTCAAGCATGGGGGAGGTTCCGTTATGATTTGGGCGGCTATATCGTGGTATTCAGATGTTCCTCTCATTCACATCACTGGCCGGATTACTGCGAATGAATATCTCGACATCCTCAATGATGAAGTTCTTACTATGACTTGCATATTGCTGCCAAACACTGCCATTTTCCAAGATGATAATGCGCCCATACACACAGCCAAAAAGGTTTAGTCTTGGTTTGTGGAGCATCAGAATATCATCAAACATCTTCGCCAGACCTCAACATAATTGAACCGTTTTGGGGAGTTTTAGAGCAGAGAGTAAGGAGCAGATTTCCATCTCCAAGCATTGAAGCAATTGGCGGATGTTTTGGTACAAGAATGGGACAACATTCCATTGGAAACTATTCAGACACTCTACGAATCTATTCCGCGAAGAACTGCAGCTGTTCTAAAAGCAAATGGTGGCCCAACACCTTATTAATAAATAAATATTGTGTATATGTCAGGTGTTTATATTATTTTGTCCATTCCCTGTAGTTGGCAAATAAATTAATAATAAAATACAAAAATATGGTAGGAAATCACTAAAGACAAATGCAACTGTATTCTAACGACACGTCATAATGGAGGATTTTCTACCTGACTCATAAAGCTGTAGTATTTTAGCAACGTCGCTTCCATCCACAGTGTCAGATTCTACGGTATCAGCATTTAAAACCAACACGAAGTCACCGACTGAAGCGACAACCGAACGAAACTGAAACTTTCTAAAAACAAACAACAAAATATAACATGAAAACAACAGACTGGAAATCAAAATGAAACACAAAAAAACTAAATGGGAAACAACAGATTCAATACGAAACAAGTAGGTTAAATTTACTTGTCAATTAATTACTTTTATGCATGCAAATTAAAGGCATTAAAGAGACAAAAATTATTTTATACATTTTTAGCCAATTAAATGTTTTTTTTGTTGTAATACGAAATAATAGTCAGAAAAAAATTGGACAATGGAGGAGAGTGAATTTTCAGTACCAAATGAAACAAATTAAATAGAGTTTTAAATTAACCACTTTTTCGAACAAATCTCAAGATTGAACAAAGTTAATACGTTACGCTAATGTTGTCTTCCGAAAACCTGTGAAGTTAATGTACTGGCATTAATTTATGTACTAAAATCCCTGTTGTTTAAATATTCCAACAAGTATCTTTAAGTCTAATTACCTATGCCAAACTGTTGTGAACAAAAGCAAAGTAAAACACATCGACTGGTCCAACTAGTAAAAGACNAGTCTAATTACCTATGCCAAACTGTTGTGAACAAAAGCAAAGTAAAACACATCGACTGGTCCAACTAGTAAAAGACAGTACAATAGCAAGTCGTCATACTCAAAATTATCATAATTTTTAACATTAGTCTTTTTTTTTAATTTTTATCCCAGACTTTTTTCTGATTTTCATTTCTCTCCTCACTATTGTGTTTCTAAGGATATACTGCGAATATAACAATATGCCTCGACAATTTTGTTTCAGCATGATCGGTAGTGCCAAAACATTACATTCTCCAGTTTTCTTTGTTTGCCATTTTCTGAAATTCAACAACTTTGCATAATTATCAATATGCACTTGTAAACACACAAGTTATGGAATCTGTCACGAGCATGAGCATGAAATGACCATAAGAACTTGCCTACGTTCTTGTTATTGGTATGTGATCAAGTCTTTCTACAGTTGGACCAATATACAGTATTAAATTAGGTCCAGAATACATGCTGATAGATGGCGCTGACTACAACAGACTTCGGAAATTGCGTAAACACAACACGTTAAAGGTAACATGGTAAAGTTGGCCAACTTCCAAACGAGAGAAGTGTGCAAGTGAAAAGAGATTTGGGCGACTCTTTAACAGCGAGGTCTTGAGAGCCGATGAAGGTGATTGAAGTGAGAATGGAGCAATGCCGGAATGTAGGGGCGGGGAAAACAGGAGATACCCGAGAAAACCCGCCGACCAGCAGCATCATCCGGCATGATTCCCAGATGTGAAAATCCGGGAGTGACCCGGCCGGGGATTGAACCCGGTTCGCCTTGGTGGGAGGCGAGCAGGCCAACCGCTCAGCCACCACGTCCCCTAACTACTAAGCTGTACTGTTTTAACATTTAATGCTAACTAATCATAATTAAAGATATTGCAGATAAGTGAACACAAATGGTATCCAAATTTGGGTGTAGTGTACATCGCGATATCAAAGATTTGTTGATATGTGTGATTAAGTTAATGACGTTAGGACGTTGACTGTATAGTTGATTAGGTTGGTAGCAATTTTAAAAAAACATGAACGAGTGGTAGTTATGAATTAGCCCGAAGTGTGTCGGAAATAAACCAGGGAGGGGGATCATGTTTAGAAAAGGAAACGAAGCTATGTTATTATGTTGACGATGGTCTGTGCGGCATGTCATAAAGTGGATACGTGTGTCTGGTGTTATGGTAAATGAAACACCCATACGATGATACAATAGTAAGTGTGGTATAAAATGAAGTGTTATAGAATAAATATGTTAANGGTAAATGAAACACCCATACGATGATACAATAGTAAGTGTGGTATAAAATGAAGTGTTATAGAATAAATATGTTAATTGTAAATACTGAGTAAACAGTAGGATGAAATAGGATCTACAGTGCGTATACGGAGTTAATATTAAAACATGTGGTGCGTAAAGGTGACGTGTTCGACATCTAATAAAATACATGGTGCATACGATGGCGATGTGTTCAATGTCTAATAAAATGCGTGGTTCAGCATCTAATAACAAGGATGAGAATGATATTACATGATGGCTGAAAAGGGATATGTTTGGTAAAGGTAAGTGTGGAGTTATTTAAATTTGAATGTGTGTATCAGGTGTAATGAACCGTGTGGAAGGTATGTAATGTTAGGTCAGGATTCTGTAGTGGCAATGAGTATTTGCCATTTTAAATTAATAATCGGATAGCAGTGGATGGTATGGTATAATATTCTGAAGGGTGTAATAAGTGGTGATGTAGGTAGGTGATGTTCGGTACATATGGTGGCAACAAGTGTTTGCTATTTGCAATGGACTATCTGATTATGGACGATGGTATCATAAAATACTCTGAAGGGTGTAATCAATGGTAGGTCGTGTTAGGATAGGGTTATGTGGTGTCAAAGAGTCTTTGCAGTCATATTATCAGGTACTATAAGCAGGTGAGCCGAAGTGTATGTCCTGATACCACATATGGCATCGCATAGTAAACTTGGAGGGATGGGTTCAAGTTTACTTCCAGATTTCCAAATGTTATCGCACAGTACACTTGGGAGATGGGTTCAAGTGTACTTCGCGATACCACATATGGTATCATGTAGTGAACCTGAGCGGTTGGTTCAAGTGTACTTCCCGAAAATAAAGTCTATATAAATGGGAAAAGTGGCCCCGGCCGAACCCCGCCCNAGTCTAATTACCTATGCCAAACTGTTGTGAACAAAAGCAAAGTAAAACACATCGACTGGTCCAACTAGTAAAAGACCGTTCAATCCGCTAGTCGTCATACTCAACATTATCATGATTTTTAACATTAGTCTTTTTTTTTTTAATTTTTATCCCAGACTTTTTTCTGATTTTCATTTCTCTCCTCACTATTGTGTTTCTTAGGATATACTGCGAATATAACAATATGCCTCAACAATTTTGTTTCAGCATGATCGGTAGTGCCAAAACATAACATTCTCCAGTTTTCTTTGTTTGCCATTTTCTGAAATGCAACAACTTTGCATAATTATCAATATGCACTTGTAAACACACAAGTTATGGAATCTGTCACGAGTATGAGAATGAAATGACCATAAGAACTTGCCTACGTTCTTGTTATTGGTATGTGATCAAGTCTTTCTACAGTTGGACCAATATACAGTATTAAATTAGGTCCAGTATACATGCTGATAGAGGGCGCTGACTACAACAGACTTCGGAAATTGCGTAAACACAACACGTTAAAGGTAACATGGTAAAGTTGGCCAACTTCCAAGCGGGAGAAGTGTGCGAGTGAAAAGAGATTTGGACGACTCTTTAACAGCGAGGTCTTGAGAGCCAATGAAGGTGATTGAAGTGAGAATGGAGCAATGCCGGAATGTAGGGGCGGGGAAAACAGGAGATACCCGAGAAAACCCGCCGACCAGCGGCATCATCCGGCATGATTCCCAGATGTGAAAATCCGGGAGTGACCTGGCCGGGGATTGAACCCGGTTCGCCTTGGTGGGAGGCGAGCAGGCCAACCGCTCAGCCACCACGTCCCCTAACTACTAAGCTGTACTGTTTTAACATTTAATGCTAACTAATCATAATTAAAGATATTGCAGATAAGTGAACACAAATGGTATCCAAATTTGGGTGTAGTGTACATCGCGATATCAAAGATTTGTTGATATGTGTGATTAAGTTAATGACGTTAGGACGTTGACTGTATAGTTGATTAGGTTGGTAGCAATTTAAAAAAAAACATGAACGAGTGGTAGTTATGAATTAGCCCGAAGTGTGTCGGAAATAAACCAGGGAGGGGGATCATGTTTAGAAAAGGAAACGAAGCTATGTTATTATGTTGACGATGGTCTGTGCGGCATGTCATAAAGTGGATACGTGTGTCTGGTGTTATGGTAAATGAAACACCCATACGATGATACAATAGTAAGTGTGGTATAAAATGAAGTGTTATAGAATAAATATGTTAAGTGTAAATACTGAGTAAACTGTAGTATGAAATAGGATCTACAGTGCGTATACGGAGTTAATATTAAAACATGTGGTGCGTAAAGGTGACGTGTTCGACGTCTAATAAAATACATGGTGCATACGATGGCGATGTGTTCAATGTCTAATAAAATGCGTGGTTCAGCATCTAATAACAAGGATGAGAATGATATTACATGATGGCTGAAAAGGGATATGTTTGGTAAAGGTAAGTGTGGAGTTATTTAAATTTGAATGTGTGTATCAGGTGTAATGAACCGTGTGGAAGGTATGTAATGTTAGGTCAGGATTCTGTAGTGGCAATGAGTATTTGCCATTTTAAATTAATAATCGGATAGCAGTGGATGGTATGGTATAATATTCTGAAGGGTGTAATAAGTGGTGATGTAGGTAGATGATGTTCGGTACATATGGTGGCAACAAGTGTTTGCTATTTGCAGTGGACTATCTGACTATGGACGATGGTATCATAAAATACTCTGAAGGGTGTAATCAATGGTAGGTCGTGTTAGGATAGGGTTCTGTGGTGTCAAAGAGTCTTTACAGTCATATTATCAGGCACTATAAGCAGGTGAGCCGAAGTGTATGTCCTGATACCACATACGGCATTGCATAGTAAACTTGGAGGGATGGGTTCAAGTTTACTTCCAGATTTCCAAATGTTATCGCATAGTACACTTGGGAGATGGGTTCAAGTGTACTTCGCGATACCACATATGGTATCATGTAGTGCACCTGGGCGGTTGGTTCAAGTGTACTTCCCGAAAATAAAGTCTATATAAATGGGAAAAGTGGCCCCGGCCGAACCCCGCCCCCTTTACCGTGTATGCCCCGCCGTTTGATTGTGAGAGTAAAGAGATGGGATAGTAGGACAAATACGTGACATTATTGGCACCATACCTGTGACATCATAACCTGTGTAAACACATGGTATTGGGTTGTACACTAATCCCGACTGTAAATTGTTCAACCCTGGTGACGACGTACAATGCACTGTAAAATCGTAATAAACCCTCCAGATGAATTTAATGTATTAGTCCCAAGAACAAGCCTTGGCCATACTCTGAGTAACTTTTATGACAAAAGTACGGATAATTACTTTTGATATTTATACTATAAATGCCATTCTTACACCTGCGGAAATTTGTCCCCACTTACGAATAACAATTTACACTTTTTCGCAAAGCGTACAGCTGCGCTGTTGTATCGCTTAACCACTTCACAGGTACCGTTTGCGAAAAATTCCTTTTATTTTTCATTGTTCCGAGGTGCCACAAGCGCAGGAAGCAGATTTTTAATTTTTAATTTACACAATGCACAACGTATAGAAGATTGTATTATTTTTTAATAACAACATCAACGCAAAAATTAATTTTCACAAAAACCTACACTTTTCGCCAAAATCGGCGGGAAAATTTTACAATTGTTGGATATAGCCACCGATAAGAAAATAGTAGCATGTCAATATAATTAACAATGTATTTATTATTACTGAATACATATAACAAATTTCCGTGCCTAAAAAATAATATATATACTATAATGTAAATTCTTTAAGGACAACATTTATTTATTCAAGATTTTTAATGTGTAAAATATATTATAAGCATTGCCAAGGAATGAATTATGTGGTTTCGAGGACATATATATAGTACGAATTTTTTTATAACTAAAAGTACACTTTTTCTACTACTGACCTTCAAAAGGTGATTACGTATTTNCGAGGACATATATAGTACGAATTTTTTTATAACTAAAAGTACACTTTTTCTACTACTGACCTTCAAAAGGTGATTACGTATTTTTTGTTAAATATGTCGTTGTTGTCAATACTATCACCATTATATTGTCTAAGTTTGATATAACTAATAATAATAATAATACTTGCTGTTGGGCGGCCGCCCAGTGGCAAGTTCCTCCAACTAATCTCTTAGCCTTTTACTGTCACTACCTCCCACAATAAATTCCACTCCCTCACCGACTTCACATACATGGGTTCACTACCCCACTCCATTCTCCTACATATCCTCTTGACGCAGGACTTTCCAGACCGTTTGCCATGCCATGTTTCCGCCGCATCAACCAGCACTTGTGTTCACTCAGTGCACATTGCAGTGCCGCGTGAAGTGTAGTGCGAGAGAGGGAGAGAGGAGAGTAGTGCCGCGTAACTTTATACCACCGCCCCTCACAAAAACCAGGGCGGGCGAGGGTCCGTTATGACGGAGTCACCACACATAAGTATAGGACAATGTAAGATCAAATAATTAAAAGCAAAGAAATACGCACATTAAGCATGTGGATACTCAAACATGCCGCTATAAGCATTTCAGAGCTTTAATTATGTTTAATTGAAAATTCATGTATTTTTCTCCACAGTCATTTCACCCACAATACATACCATCAACATTTAAATTGTATTTTTTCATGTGCAGTTAAATTTTACATATTTATTTATTCATGTTTTATNATACATACCATCAACATTTAAATTGTATTTTTTCATGTGCAGTTAAATTTTACATATTTATTTATTCATGTTTTATGAAAAGGTTCATGTCAATTTAATTGTGCAAGTGTTTTAGTTCTACAGAAAGTAGTGCAGTGCGAGCCACATGCTGCCATAGTCTCTGCCTCACGAGCTCACTATATTCAGTCACTGTCAAATGTCTCAAGGGGCCAACACGAGCCTCATCGCACTCCGGGTGCTTTCATGTTTTCAAGCCAATCATTTTTAGCTTCATTTGTCTGATGTAACTCACTGGAACCTGTTCTTGTACGCACCTGGAGATGCCACCCNTTTCAAGCCAATCATTTTTAGCTTCATTTGTCTGATGTAACTCACTGGAACCTGTTCTTGTACGCACCTGGAGATGCCACCCCTTCTTCCCTGGGAAAGCTTAATACACCTGTAATTCGTTGTTGTACACACCTGTGTACTGTCACAGTTTTGCCTATCTGGCAGGCTGCTGGCCAGAACCAGTGTAATGTTTTCACTTAAAGTGATGTAATTATTTTGCAAGCGTAATTACATGCAAGTTTTCAGACTTTGTGTTTTTCATTTCAAGCACTGCCTTCGGGCGTTTCAGTGTCCGGGTCCCCTACATCCTGCTTTCACCATAATTTCATGTAATTTACCTTAATAACCAGCAAGCTCAACACCAAGCTTGTATCAGTAAAACATGTGTGGATCAGCTGGAATAGCCCTACTTTATTCCGACATAATTATCAGACATAGGGAACACCTGGTTTTCCTGTCCAGAGGGGCTCATCCAACAATTTCAGCGAGGGACTGTGCACTTCCAGGCGAACGGCCCACGATACCCTGATATCATCATCATCAGCAGCAATCGACACCACTTGCCGATGGTATCTGGCACCTAGTCGGATATCCAACTCCAAACCCATGTAACAATAATTTTCACTGCCCCTCAAAACTTTCATTCAGCCAACACTACCCAGCCAACAGGCATTAAATTGTCGCACAACTGTGTACTTCAATGAACTCCAGCCCATCTACTTCATCATAACTAATAGTCGGAAATTCGGCAATTATAAAGAATTTTTACTTTTCCGAAAATTTGGAAAATAATACCTGCAAATGTTAGTTATATACGGCCATTGCTAATCACACTTAATACAAATTGTATGGGGGATTCGTGTAATTTGCATTATATACATGAAATGTGATGGTGAGGAAGGCTGTTAAAATCTGGGGTTTTATGCGGTAAAACACGTGAAATTTATGTCAAATATATTAATTTCGGCCTGCAGAATCGTTTTTATTCGAGAACACCTTTAGAAATTAAATGTATTTTACAAAACATTAGTTACAAAATATGTTTTTGCCGGCACGCTACGGTTATACAGGTATAAACCATAGTGCTCAAGCAGTGTCATAATATCAATAATTCTGTTGAATTTTCAAAACTTACCTTGTCTATATTCACGAGAGAATTGTACTATGTTACATATTACTAGCAGAAAAAATTTACATATAGTATATCATACAAAAAAAATTTCAAGATGGTGTTTATAAAAAGTTGACGTGTATCGTCATGATACATTCCAATGCATTCAGTGACCAATGGTGCACAGATACAGGAAAAAAATGTGAAGTGATTTTGATTTGCTTCACAGTTGTACGCCGGGAATGTGCGCCAATTCCGTTTACTTTGTGAATTCGAATTTGCGGAGTTTTATGATTTACTAGTGCTGTTTCGCAAAAGACATTAACATTTTGTGCGTTATCACCCTGTACGTATGATTGCTGCTACAATGGGCAAGTAATGTACTACAATTGGAGTTATAGTATGGAAAGTGTATATAATGTAGTTAATTGTACTGTGCAGGTTTTTGTGCAAGTGTGATAATTAAAGGGCTTACATGCTTTTGCTGCCAGTCATTAAAATGCAGCAGACCTAAAAAAATTAAACCTAACTTCACACTAGGTTAATCACAGGGTCGATGAATCGACACGAGCATACTTGTACTTTTTAACATATGACGTGATCGAGGTTACCCTGGGCTGGTTGAGTGTTGGATTGCCTGGTGCCATAACCCAGTGGAGAATTAATGATGACGGTCATTCGGTCGATGTCCCAGGGGGCCCTGGATATCTCCATCAGTTTGTTGATGATGTTGTCATGTACTTACTGCTGCACTACTTATACCTTATGACGATACTGTAGGCCATCTCGTGCACCTGAAATATACTNTTGTCATGTACTTACTGCTGCACTACTTATACCTTATGACGATACTGTAGGCCATCTCGTGCACCTGAAATATACTATGCAATTGTGGGTGATGCTACAAAGGGTGTAGTAACCTACAATTATTCGACACGTTTAACTTTGTAAAGCAGTTTATTCACTGTGCATGCTTACAGGTGAATAAGGCATGAAAATGGACCCAGCACTTACTGCCTGCCAGTAACTTCAGCAGGAAATAAACATGGCATTATGTTGATATGCNGCATGAAAATGGACCCAGCACTTACTGCCTGCCAGTAACTTCAGCAGGAAATAAACATGGCATTATGTTGATATGCAATAGCATTAAGCTGTCTGGTGAGAGTGCGGGTGGTTCTCCCCTCGGTACATAAAAGAAATAAAATAAAGGTTCCGGTTAATTAATTTAATATTGCAGTGAAGTGATACAGCCTAAATGAAGGTACCGAGGGGGCTCGCGGATTGGGCGAACAATGCTGTCTGTCTGGTCCGAGTGCTGAGACCAACTGGCCGAGTGACCTCAGTTTCCGGCAAGAGTTATGAGAACCAAAGTCAAAGGGCAAATGATGAAACATAACATAAACACTATATAATATAATTACAATGGTAAAAAATTGTATAAATTAAATGAACANGGCAAATGATGAAACATAACATAAACACTATATAATATAATTACAATGGTAAAAAATTGTATAAATTAAATGAACACATTGGTGACACCCCCATTTATTAACTAATGCCTATTAGGATTGAAGTTGTGAAGTTGACGGAGCATGTCACAGCATTAAATGACATATTACGAGGTTGGAGGCCGTTAAAGGTAATCTCCCTCTGTGAAAACATAATTGACCTTTTGTAAATACATATTAAATACATAACTATGTTTCTCGTGAAAAGTGTTTGAATTTCACTTCCTGTGACGTGTCTGAATTTCACTGGCTACCATGTTGCCTGGTGGCTGTCTCCTGAAGGGGTTGGACGAGTCCGCCTGGGCAAAGGGATGTGGAATGCCATGTTTGATTGCTCTTAATACAATAAAACATACCCCTGATTGTAGCGGTGAATGTGGTGATGGTGTTTAATGTGTTTGTAAAAATGCTGCACACTATTGGGTGACACTTGACATGCGCTTGGTACGTCCCTTGTCGAAGGGAGACGGTTGGGCGCGCAGTGTCCCTCGAGCTGTGAAAGTGCTGGGCGCCAGCTCAGTGTTGAGCAATGAGATCGGGTCGTGGGTAATCACCCTAGGGGACTCGAGGTAACACACCGTCAGATAATAGGAAAATGGGAGCTGTATGGCCGCTGGGCACGCCCGGATTAATGAACGCACTATTGGTTACATGAAGATGATTATTTTATTGAATTCAACCCAACAGACATGTGGTGACCGCGTGGTCGTACAATATAACACACTAATGGATTACGATTAATTAAGGTGTGTGATGCTACTCTCCCCTCGGTGCGATGTAACATAAAATACAAGTTATTTCGTGGATTATGTAATGATGCGATTACTGAGTGAGGTTGCAGCCTCAGGGGCTGGCACCGAGGTTCTTGTGAAGCGAGAGACTTACCATGTCCACCCATGTTGAAGTGATGAAGCGTACTAGGCTGAGAACTGCGCCGGCTCCTGCTACCTGAGCGCGGGCGACGCCAAGTGGTGGAAAGATGAAACATAAATGCGACTTAAAAATGCTAACGAGATGTAAGAATATGATATACCTTAGATTAACATAATCAAACACAATTACCCTATACCACTTACATAATAAAACGCAATTACCCTTGCACAAATACTCAATAAATCAGGGCTATATTAATATTAAATATTTGCATCGCAGCAGCCACTGTATTGTCAACTTAGTAATGTCACATGTCCCGGCTGAATGGGTATGTGATGACTGTCTTTAAACACGATAAATATGATATAAATAAATACTGAATAGATACACTGAACCAATAANCCGGCTGAATGGGTATGTGATTACTGTCTTTAAACACGATAAATATGATATAAATAAGTACTGAATAGATACACTGAACCAATAAATAATAATTATTAAATTATTAAGCTCTGAATAATTAATGATGCTGATTAAATTAATGACACAGATGCAATTTACACACATGGAACAAATACACTTGATAATTACGACACTGAATAAATACATATAACCCTGAATAAACTATCACAGTGGGCACAAAGGTACCAGTGAATGCCTGGTTCACATCACACTTTGGGGCACTTATTACTTCAGCTTCTGCCTACAAGCTAGTTCGATGCGATTTGGTGGTGTGTTACATCGTAGGTCATGGTGCGAGTTGCTACAAAGCAACGATTAATTGCCTGTGCACCAAACGGCTGTGGCTTTGAGGTAAACACCGTTTCGAATTTCCTAACAACTTATTAAAATAGTAATTCTTGTCGGCAAGAAGGTGCAAGTTCCTTTCTTGTTGACCTGCACTATGCACTCTTGGCCTGATGTGGTTGGTGCGGCCCGGTGCAGCTGGTGCACTAGTTTTGAGTGCGGCGGTCAGAGTGGGCACAAGGAGCTCATGGACGCGTGGTTCACTGTACATACTATCTCGTGTTAGCACACTCTCCCTCTAAAATCACATATCGTGAAGTTAATTTGAGTAAAGTTAAGTTTTCTGGCATTTAACATGGTTAAAGAACCTTATGAAATTTAATTTACATAACTTTGATGTATTTAACTCTACAATTTCCCTCATCTTTATAGCATATACTATTGTATTTGGTAGTATATACTGCACTTGTTATGTAAGTCCTAGTAAATTCGTGTTCTGTGTGATTGGTAATTTTGATTTTAAGTTGTTAAGGAGCGAAAATACGTTGTAATTTAAATATCTTTTACGAGTTTTAATCCCCACGATTTGCCCTGATATTTATAGGGCTCCCCACTATCTTATTTGTGTTTGGAAATTGACACTATGTTAATGTTCCTTGTTAATTCGTGTTCTGTGTCATTAGTAGAGTTAAACTATACCGATTTCTGTGAATTTTTCGTGTGTTTTCTTAAAAACCATATTTCATTATAATAACAGAAAATTCCCTTCATCCTCAACATCTTGTCCTTGTCTTCTAGAATCTGCAAAAATACCAATTATAATGTGACTTTATATTGAAAAACATCTGTCACCATCTATCATTTTAATTTTTTTGCTATTGTTCTTGTTTAAATTGGGGATATAAATTCTTGATATAAAAAAATTAAAAAATAACTACATTAGCCTTTATATATATATATATATATATATATTATGCTAGTGAAGATGTGTATATATATATATATATATATATATATATATATATATATATATACACACATCTTCACTAGCATAATTATTTTTTTAGGCAGGTGTGGAAGAAATAAAGTTCTACGTCGTTTTACATCTTCCGCTCCAACTTAAGAAAATTATATTTGGAGTGAATATATAACAATATCTTAGAACCCGGGCAGCTACTTTTCTACACTGTATCATGCCAAATATTATAGTAAATTTTTTTAAATAACTTGAGCGAAATATTTTAATCCAACATGGCGTCAAGTATTCCTTATTATTTCCTAAAATGGTCTACTCCAGCTTCTCTATGTCTAATAATGAAAAAAAAAGAAGATAAATCTTCCAATTGTTACATGCTCTTTGGGAATGTCATACCAAAAGGGTGTGTGCATTGTTTATAGTTTAGTAACCGCCTGATTGTTTACTTTTTGGATGCTTATTGATATCGGCGTTTAAGTGGCATATATAAGTTAACGCTTTACGTACTATCGAAAAGTTGGGACTGAAGTATACGGTAGGGATTATTAAAATTATTTTTAATGGATAATTTTTAGTTGATTTGAATGAAACATCTATACAGTGAACATATTTTCATGTAGGCTTAACTAACTACAAAAAGTTAATAATAACATTTATTTTGGCACTTCTTGAAGTACTTTTATAACAAAAGTATTTTCTTACTATAACTTGTATCGCTACTGAAACTGATGTTTTGTAGTATAGTTGTTTGTTACACATAGCGTCACACTAAATATTACTGGAAAATTAGTACATACAGGTTCTATTTCATAAAATATCTTAATTGCTACCTGTAAATTGCACTTATAAGTGTTAAACATTTTGTGTTGTGATAACATTTTCATTGATAGTAACGCAGTTGCAGTGACACTTTCTCCCAGTAATAAATGGCTTATCGGATCAGGATGCGCAAATATATTAAATATGTCTTCCATAAAAATGCCCTCCAAAAGCATTTCCAATAAGAAAACACTANTAAATATGTCTTCCATAAAAATGCCCTCCAAAAGCATTTCCAATAAGAAAACACTAAATATTTTGATGGAAAATGTTTTGCTATTGAAAAGTGAGCTTAGCAGGGAGCAATGGTATACATTGTATACTTCTACCGAAGTAAATAAAAAAATTCAACTCTTTTAACTATTCAAGTTCTCCATTGTTTTGAAANAACATTGTATACTTCTACCGAAGTAAATAAAAAAATTCAACTCTTTTAACTATTCAAGTTCTCCATTGTTTTGAAAAATGTTTCCCATCCAGACTAACCCACAGTAATACAAATCCAAAGAGAAATGTATGACTCACCAAAGGAATATAAATTTACTGCGTAAACAAAATAAAACTGTACAAGGCCGCCAAAACCAGCAGTAGCCTCGAAACAATAATTCACTACAGGAAATACTGTAAAATTTTGAGTAAGGTCATAAAATGTGCAAAACAGAATTTTTTTCTCTAAGCCCATTCAGAATTCTAAAAACAAAATAAAAACTATATGGAATATTAAAATTTAAAAAAAAAAAACACAGGAAGAACAACAGAGCAATGTCCAGTTGTAAACCTAAAAGTAAACTACTCTATAGCCTCAGACCCTAAATTATTCGCAGATACATTTAATTCATACTACTTAAATGTCGTAGAAAACATGATTAGCATTAATACTAAAGAAAATATAAAACATATTCCTACACTCCAGGATACTGAATAGCCTGCTATGTATTTTAGATACACAACTTGAAAATAAGTGGAGAAAACAATCAATACTTTGCAACCAAAATTATCTAGTGGCTATGAAGGTATTAGCTGTAGGTTATTAAAGCAATGTGCTTTTGAATTCAGTGTTCCATTAAGCCATATTTGTAATGCTATCTTCNGGTTATTAAAGCAATGTGCTTTTGAATTCAGTGTTCCATTAAGCCATATTTGTAATGCTATCTTCAATACAGGATTTGTTTCCAGACAGACTCAAATGGGCTATGGTAACACCATTGTTTAAGAAAGGTGACTAGATCNTTCAATACAGGATTTGTTTCCAGACAGACTCAAATGGGCTATGGTAACACCATTGTTTAAGAAAGGTGACTAGATCAAAGTAACCAATTATAAACCTATCTCACTTCCTACCTCCTTTTCAAAAGTTCAAAAATAATTGAAAAACTAATTTACAGGAGATTGCTGCAACATTCTGAGAATCACGGAATTTTATTAGATTTTCAGTTCGAACGCCTTAACAAATGAAGCAATTTCCAAACTAACAAATTGCATTCTTAACGCACTTGACAAAAAGATGCCATCTAATGGAATCTTTTGCGACCTCGCTAAAGCGTTTGACTGTTGTAATCACAACATACTTATAGAAAAAATTCAAATTTTAGGGAGTCTCGGGTACACTTAATAACTTAATTAACTAATACCTTTCAAACAGACAACAAGTGCGGATCAAAGGAAAAACTACTTCATTCTACTCTGGACCAGGAAAAATCAATCATGGTGTCCCACAACGCTCAATATTAGACCCCCCATCTCTTCCTAGTTTATATAAATGACCTCCCATGTGCCTTAACCCCAGGAACCACTACAATTGTATTTGCAGATGATACTAACATGTTAGTCTCTGGAGACTCAGTAAATGATCTTATGCCAGAAAACAATCGCAACATTTACAGAGCTGAATGCATGCTTGACTGCAAACAAATTGACTCATATCTCATGAATTTCCTCACAAAGAACAGAAAAAAAAAACACTAATTAATTTGTTAGCAGTAACAGAGACAAAATTAATGAATCAGCATTGCGTATATTTTGCCTTAAGTAAATTCAGCCTGTTTCGCTCTACGAAGTGTTGTAGAGGTCTTGAACAAAAATACAACCATAATGGTATATTTTGCATATTTTCATTCCATCACGTGTTTTGGTATAAATTTTTGGGGTAGTTCCACTGACAGTAAAAAAAGAAGGTGTTTCACATGCAAAAGAGAGCTAAGAGATTTTATCATTTGCACGTGAGTACATATTTTCAGTACTCATATTCATGTCCAAAAACAATCATTTGTTTCAGAAAAATAAGTCCTTTAATAAGCATGATACTAGAATAAAAAAAACACACAAGGCTTCAGTTAACTTAAAACTTGTTCATAAAGGGTGTAATGACGCAATATTCTTAATTTTTCGGGACACTGGTGTAAAATTCTTTCGTGTGTATGAAGCTTTGTAAAGCTTCGTAATATTTTTATCGGGTTTAAAGTTTAAAGCAGTGGTGGCTAGTTTCTAGTTTGTTTATCGGGCAGACGTTTGCCGTTTTACGGTTATCGGGAGGACGGTTACAGTTTTTGTTTCGAACTTTGGAGTTTTGGTAAGTGTCAGCATTAATTAGATTTTCAGGTGATGTCGACAGTTTTAGTTCCTACAATGCAGTTTCATGCGGAGCAGTTCGATAACGTGTTGAGAGCGTGCGTGGCCAGGCCCTTATCTCAGGAGAGGGGGGCGAGAGGCAAAACAAAAGACGCTGCTGTCTGTCGCTCTTCAAGCAGTTTCGTCAGTCGTCGGAAGCAGTTACTTCGAGCAGTTACTTCGGGTCAGTCGCCCGTGAGGGCAGGTCAGTGCAGTCGTCAGAAGCATCATACAATGCTAGTCTAGACCACGTCAGGCGTGAGGATAACCCCCACATCGGCCACTAGACTTTTTCTCTGCCGGTGTGGGAGGTTGACACATTTTATATTTATTTCGATGCAAGTTTTGACACATTAATCATCTGTAAATGACTGTCGCGATGGTCAGTACTTTTATATTTATCAGTGAGAGGTTCGTACTCTGCAAACCGGCAATTCATATGTGAACTGTGTCATTCAAATGATAAATAAAGTATATAACAAAATACTCTGGAACTTTATTTCTTAATTAATCGGCATCCATTCACTGAGTCTCGTGTTTCTACCTATGAGCTAGTTGTGGCAGAGTAACATTCGGCAGTGTAAAACGACGAACGTTGCAAAATGGCACCTAACTGTGGGGCTACAATATTATAAATATAGCTTAACGAGCCGCGGCAACGTTACAAGGGCCATCCTACCTTTGCAGCCAACTTTTCACTAAATTACCACAACACTGTCAAGAAATTTGTTTCTCTAACCAAAAACTCTTTAAAAAACATCTGAAAGAATTTTTTATTGAATGTGCATTTTATAACATAGATGACTATCTAAACTACAAAAATTAATAAAGCACTGTATAACATCTCATAGTACACATTTCTTGTTCAAGTTTTTCTCGTACGCTTTTATTCTGTTTCAGTAAANTAATTAAAATTTGAAACAATGGTATAATTTTTTTTAAATTATGGATGCGTATCTAATAGATTATTGCAACAACACAGGCTGTGTGCCATAACATGCATATATAATAGATATGCAGGTGGCATAATAACATAGGCCTATTATGCCATTTAATGGAAAATGTCAATTTACAATTAATCATCTGCCCAAAGCTTCCCAACCACGTCACATGCCGGGGATACAATATGACATACTTACAAGGTTTCAATACTGTGGTATTTGAATGCCCCAAAAATTGAGCCATATTTCTCTGTACATCTGCGATTATAGTGAGTGTTGATTNAATACTGTGGTATTTGAATGCCCCAAAAATTGAGCCATATTTCTCTGTACATCTGCGATTATAGTGAGTGTTGATTTCAGACATTTATTATCACAGTCACTGTTAAATCTCAGTGTGTCAGTTAAATGGTTACCTATTTTTGTTCTTAGGGTAGCTGCGATGCCGTTCATTGAGAGGTGCTCCTTCAAAATAAAGTGATTATATTTTTTTTACGATACCCGCAAAATATTTTGTAATGATAATCTTGCGTAAAACTAGAAAGCTTAAAAACCATAATTGTATTGCATAACTTCAAAACTCCAAATTTCAAAAGTAACCCAAGTTAATTTGAGTAGAGTGGTTATTGAANATAATTGTATTGCATAACTTCAAAACTCCAAATTTCAAAAGTAACCCAAGTTAATTTGAGTAGAGTGGTTATTGAATTTTTAAATTTGCTAGCTTAATGTAAAATTTCGGATTTTGTGGAGGTCTGCTTGGTCGCAAGCATTTTGGCATTATTTCTGAAATTAAAAGGCAGCAGTGTAACTGAATTACGTTCAGAAGTGCTTAATTGCATGTGACGATTATAAAATAGAATCATGGAAAAATGATAACTCAGCAATGATGCTCTGAGTAGATCGATATTGGCAAGATGTTGTCTGTCTTCATCACTTTATGAACAACGAATTACAGAAATATTGAAAACACCACACAATATGGACAATAAGTAGATAGTTAATATGGAACTATTATATCAAATTAATCACAGGATCGTTATGTGGCAGATATATTTTTATTTACTTATTACTTCCTATTCTTTATTACTATTATTATAATACTACGATTATATTAGTTGTTTCCGTACTGGCCAGTAGACTGCCTCTACGAAGTTTAAATTAATATAATGTGTTTTGGAGCATTGATGGCACTAAGTCATTGATAAAATAGCAATAATTTTATTTGCAATCAGTTTTTCCTGTTGTTTTGTTCACTGCAATACTTTTCCCTCTTATTTTTCATGGTACCAAGAGAATAGTCATGGAATTAGGGCCTACATATTGTGCAAAATGAGGGAAAGTTATACTGTTATAAGCACTGAAACTTATAAGTTAGAGGCTAATGTTTTCTTTTCTTTACAAGGTCGTGATTTAGTTAGGAAATACCTAGCAAGTCGACAGCCCCTGAAAAATGACTTTTGGGATTCAACGGGAAGGTCAGTTGTACAACTGGTAATGTACACTAACATTGCTTGTTCAGTGATTTTGGTTTTATCCATTAAAGTGTGTTGTGTCAAGCAGGTGGTGCCGCAATGAATTATGGGAGGAAAACACCGACCAGCATGGGTACACCCTCGGTGTACTCTCACGTCACGACGCGCTCGTCAGCCAATCTCAAATCGTCTCGTTCCATGAGGTCGGTTGCGACACCTTGGTACCAGAAACCTATTCTGCAGGATGCNCAGCCAATCTCAAATCGTCTCGTTCCATGAGGTCGGTTGCGACACCTTGGTACCAGAAACCTATTCTGCAGGATGCCTTCTTCCTTGACACTCAGAGAGGCGCCTTGGTGACTGCGTTTTACTCTGTCGTAAGTGTGCAACATTCCAGCCTATAAGTACATTTCTGCAGAAGGTCTGTGTGTAATTTAAAAAAGTGTACAGTTCTCCGAGTTGTGGAACAAATGTTCCAGTGGAAACTTTGCCAAAGCTAAGTTATTGTTATAATGTTTGAACTTAATTAATTTTGTTATAATTTGTAANGTTCCAGTGGAAACTTTGCCAAAGCTAAGTTATTGTTATAATGTTTGAACTTAATTAATTTTGTTATAATTTGTAAGCAGTTTGTTGCTGAACTCACTTAGGCTACACTTGTATATGTTGCTTTTAAACTAATATGCCATTTAAGAAACATTTTGAAATTCTAAATTTGCCTAAAATTATTTATTATGGAATTAAATATTGAAATATTAATATATTCATGGTACCAATAATTACACTTATTAAATAGCCAATAATTTTATTTTATTTTGTGGGTAATAGTTGTTTATTTGTCATAAACCATGTTTGCTGGTACAGTAACTCAAAGTTATTTCCTTGTTGATTATTTTTTTTAATCTTACCTCGTGATTGATGTCATGTGTCATTGTATGTAACATTTTAAAACCAGGATAAATAATTTAATTCTTAACATTGATGATTTCAGTTTCTGGGTTTGTTCACGTTTGCAACATCGGTATTTGATATTTACTGCCTGGCCCAAGCCACACCAGGATCAACTCACTATGGTTACTATGTCATAAGCTTCGAGTTTGTCTACGTTGGTAGTCTGCACGGTAAGTATGTGTATGTAATATAAATGTGATGTTACCAAAGACACTTGATGCTAATATTGGTTAGTTTGTTTATTTCATTAAAAACCCAGTGGCGTAGTCATCTCCAGCCAACAGATAGCAGCACCTCCATTCAGTAATGAGTTTTATTGATCTGAAAGTTACAGTGTTAACATAATGGTTGCGAAGAATATTTTCTTTTCTCTGTGATAAGTTCTTTTCAGAATAACATCTGGAATGCAACAAATAACTAAAAAGTTGAAAACTCTTGCACGTCAAATCATATTTTTAATTTTCCATGTTCAGATAATAGCGGTTTTTCTTAGAAACTAAATTACTCCTTTATTGATGCCATTAAAATAACCACAGTATTTAATACTACCAGGCACATTTAATTTTTCAAATTATCACACATTCAAAATGTAAAATTTTTGAACTCCTTTGTAAAAAAATTAACTTTTTTCTGTAGGCTACAGTGTGCGACATAGTTGTACATGTTATGGTTTGGCCATCTTAGCTTCAGTATGCCAACATTGCTATTTTAAACCTGATTTTGCTTAAATTATTTTGACCTCTATTAATGTTTGAGGTTTCGCAGATGACAAAAATACAATTTTAGTATAGCATTTGGCAGTAAATTTTTAACTTGAAAATATTTTATTCAAGAATTTTACTCTCATGACAGAAAGTCGAGAAATGTATGGCAAGAAAACCTCGTGAGTTCATCTGCTTGTGGAATGAAGAACACCTAAATTGTGTACATAATTTGATTTGATCTTAGTCAGCTACTTGCATTGTAGTTCTTGCACAAACATTGTCAGTAATAATTCTTGTGCACATTTAAGTGAAATGGATTTGACATGTAATCGTTCTGTACTGCTTCCAGCCTGCTGCCAAGTTAGCTGAGTGAAATGTCACCACCGTCACCTCTCGCTCTGTCTCTCTGCCATTCCCACTCCTTTACTGTGTTCTACTCTCCTCTCTTGCATTCTCAAATTAAGTGCTCTTCCTTTACCTTTGCCAGTATTTTACAGTTATGTAGTTTTTCTTGGCTTGTTCATTTTGACTTATGTTTCTTGGACAAGGTCCTACCAACAGTTCATTCTAGGTTATTTTAATAATTTTGATGTTTTTCTCTTCCTTCTTCTAATGTTTACACATTCGCATTCCTAATCTTGTTTACAATACTAATTGCGAACACGGGGTCGGGGTGGCTAGCGGTTAGCCAGCTCGCCTCCCACCAAGGCAAACCGGGTTCAATCCCTGGCCGAGTCACTCCCGAATTTTCAAAAGTGGTTGTTGTGCCGGACGATGCCGCTGGTTGGCNCCGGGTTCAATCCCTGGCCGAGTCACTCCCGAATTTTCAAAAGTGGTTGTTGTGCCGGACGATGCCGCTGGTTGGCGGGTTTTCTTGGAGATCTCCCGTTTCCCCCGCCTCTTAATTCCTGCGGCTGCTCCATACTCACCTCAATCACCCTCATCGGCTCTCAAGACCTCAAGATCTCTTCACTCACTAATTGCAAACATACTCCTCATTAACTTAATTGTCGATGCCAGCTCCTGTCGAACTCTCAGCTGCTTACGTAAATCATGTGCTCAGTGAAGATGTATGTGTAGTATTTTCATTAACAATATTTTCTTTGTCGATAANCCGGGTTCAATCCCTGGCCGAGTCACTCCCGAATTTTCAAAAGTGGTTGTTGTGCCGGACGATGCCGCTGGTTGGCTGGTTTTCTTGGAGATCTCCCGTTTCCCCCGCCTCTTAATTCCTGCGCTGCTCCATACTCACCTCAATCACCCTCATCGGCTCTCAAGACCTCAAGATCTCTTCACTCACTAATTGCAAACATACTCCTCATTAACTTAATTGTCGATGCCAGCTCCTGTCGAACTCTCAGCTGCTTACGTAAATCATGTGCTCAGTGAAGATGTATGTGTAGTATTTTCATTAACAATATTTTCTTTGTCGATAACCAGAAAATGGTTTGCAAATAAAGACCCTAACAAGTATCGTTCATAATTGCATACTGTAATTATTAAGGTCCTTGCTTTGTGTGGCTTTCTTAACTGTATATTCTTGTGACTTTTCAGTGCGGAACACACTCTTAGTGTTTGCCTTGTTTTCCCTTATCGGTGGAATTGCTATCTTCGTCACCGGCATCATCCTTGTTATCGCTCTTCNTTTGTCGATAACCAGAAAATGGTTTGCAAATAAAGACCCTAACAAGTATCGTTCATAATTGCATACTGTAATTATTGAGGTCCTTGCTTTGTGTGGCTTTCTTAACTGTATATTCTTGTGACTTTTCAGTGCGGAACACACTCCTAGTGTTTGCCTTGTTTTCCCTTATCGGTGGAATTGCTATCTTCGTCACCGGCATCATCCTTGTTATCGCTCTTCNTTAGTGTTTGCCTTGTTTTCCCTTATCGGTGGAATTGCTATCTTCGTCACCGGCATCATCCTTGTTATCGCTCTTCAACAGGTGAGTAATCTGGGGTTGTTACTGAAATGCAAGAGGCTTATTACACAAGTATTTAATAATGGCTGCAACTAGAGACTACCAAGAGTCACATTATTATTTTGGAACGGGGTAGATTTCACTGCAATACACACATGAGAACGGTCTGTGGGTCACTTGGTTGCTTTTCTTTAATATAATATAATTTACAGCACCTATGTGACAGTCTCACAGAATGTTGGTCACTCCAGGATTCCTGCTCGTGCATCCTTCAATGTGTACCAGTGGTAAAAGTCAAAAGAACGTTAAAAATTAAGTTTGATCTGGACCAAAATATATATGTGATAGTAACATGAATTTAGCACATTTTGCTATATCGTTGATTTTGGTAATATGCATTTGGTAGGAGGCATGCAGCAGTCTTCAAGATTTTGAAACAGTATCTCTTTGAAATTTTTTTATTATCGTAGTGCTGAAATAAAGGCTAGTGTTTAATACTCAGGAGGGTAGAAATCACAATTTTCAGACACATTTTATGAAAGAATGAGGATTGTTAGTATTTGAATGAGCAGGGAGGTTATTGGATTTTAGTTAATAATAAACAAAGATTTCCTATTGTAAATTTTCATTTGCATTAATTATTTAAAAAATTAATTTAAGGTTACGAAATGTAATTACAAATTTACAGTAACAGAAAAAAAATTAATAATTTTTTTACCATTACTTATTTATTTAAGTGTAACATTTGTTTAAAAGTAGGGATGTTGGTTTGTATTACAGACATTTAATGAGATGAATGAGCTGTGATGTCTCTACAGGAAAATATACACATTGACATGTAGTGGCATATCAGTGACCCGTATTATACAAATCCAGGAAAGTCATTATTCCGTTGGTTGCCTGTCATGAAATGATCTGCATCTCACTATATATCTCTGAGTTTTAATATAAAAACATCAAAGATAAAATATTCCAGCATTCAGTTTTATGTCCATTGTTTTTTTTTGTTCCAGTTTGTTTGTTCTCTAAATATGTAATTATTTTTATGCATGTGAAAGTGTCATGACAATTTAGTGTTTGTTCTGCCACATTTTCATAGTTTGTAAATGATATTGACATAAATGCATGTATACAAAATAATATTTAATTAAAGCAAAAAGAAATAATGCATCATGTATTGAAAACTTACAAATTCTCAGTCATATTAAAACCCAAATCTTTGGATTGTGACTATTGCAGTGTGTTCACTGATTAATCAGACATTTTGGATGAAAGAGGATGAAAAGAAATAGATTATTATTACTTGTTTTTTAAATAGTTTATTAAAAGTTGTTTGTGGGCTAATAATATTTTCCTTTGCAGGAACACGAAAGGAAGATGTTGCCGTGGGTGTACATCTTCGCGGTGTTCACCTTGTTCCGCTTGTTTGCGTTCGTATTTGGGTCCATTGTGAACGACATGATTTTTGGCTACAATATCACCATGTGCTTTCTGTGGGTCCTGTTCACTGTCGCTAACGTGTATGGATGGCTGCTGGTGTATTCACTGTACCTGGAGCTGTCCGACCTCACGAAACTGGAAGACCTGGCACACCTCAGGGTGAGATATTCCTTACTTAACTTGCTACTTCACTTGTATTCAAGACAATTTTGTCCTGAGTTGGTAACTGTATTCATTTATGTAACCCTTTCAGTCACAGTGGCCTGTATATGGGACGTTGCATACGAAACTGCTTTAATGGTCTGCACTGTACACAGTAGAACATACCGTCCAATGAGAAAGGTTCCCTACNCGTTGCATACGAAACTGCTTTAATGGTCTGCACTGTACACAGTAGAACATACCGTCCAATGAGAAAGGTTCCCTACATGTGGGAAACATCATTTGCTGTTGAAACAATTTCCGAAGCCTTATAAACCGCTGCTGCCAGTAAGACAGCACGGACAGATTTTTATTGGTTCCAATGTATGACGAAACGTCGTATGGATATCAGTACAGTCCTGACAAAAAATTTGTTTACTGCAACGCCTAAAATTATAGATTTATCTGTTACTGAAATAGTTAAAGTGAGTGGCACATAAAAAAAAAACCTAAAACCGTTATTTTAAGACTGCAATATATAGGGAATGGGCGGGATAAGAAACATGCCAAAGAACATTGTAAAGCTTATTTATTGCAGTTTAATGTAAGAGGAAAACTTTGTTAGTCCAGCCACAGTTTATTCACACTTTCTGAATCAAACTTTTCCTTGAAAATTCCCAGTTTGCAGGACATTTTGGGTTATTTCCTAAATGTGTCATGTATCACATTTGTTTTGTATGTCTTTTAACAGAAAAGTACCTTATCTTTGGTTAATTGATCTCTTCACGTATATTTTATTTATATATTATAATATTTTATTAATAGTTAATATAAATGAAAACAGCGAGAAAATAGTTTTGTTGGTTATGCGGATGCCTAGTAATAAATAGGCATTATGCAAAATATTAAACTGAGTGGGCACTAATATGGTGCACTGTCCCGCTGGTGTAATTTTCAAGACTTAGTTAAACTTTATTTGCATGAGGCAGAGAAATAGCCTGAAAGAAGAACTTAAGCACATTTAGAAAAGTTGTAAATAACAGTGCATTGACCATAACAAGTTTGAGAAGTTTGATTTCTCCAGGAAAAAGAAAATTGTACACACATACTGTAGTTGTGGGTAAATACTATTGCAATATGTTTCTAAAAATTTATTTTATTAATTCAATATTGATATTAAACATGAACATTTGAAAGTGTATTTTTATGGAGTGTGTATATTACGCAAATATTGAACAAATTAGGATCATGTTTTTTTAATCTTGCTTATGGGGACGTGTGTAACAGTGAGGAAAAATCTGGAGGAAGTGAAGAGTTGATGATTAGCTAATGTACTGGTTGCGCGACAAGTTAGGTAAAACTCCCTTGACTGCTAGTTACGCATCCCATGTTACATAACGTTAATAAAATGTCTCTCGGGCACAATTTAAACTAGAGGTGTGTAAACCTTCGTCTGTTTAGTTTGATTTATCTGCAGGTTTCAGTTCCATTACCGCTTCAAGATTTGAAGATTGGTTTGTTGTTCATCTTTATTATGAGTTTTGAAGTTTTACTGTAAAATAGTAAATTCTAACATTCAGTGCAACCTTTTTTCTTCTTCTTTTTTTCCTTCTCAAAATTGTAGAAAAGTTGCATATAGTCTGTATGCATATTAAATTAAATTAAAGATAGCTCAAGGAAAATAAAGGGAATAAAAATACAAAATGGAATGTTTTTTGAATAAGAAGTCTGTACTGTAAATGGAACAGTCTCTCCATAAAATGGAAACAAATTGAGAACGTACACTAATTTCTTAAAAAGAGAATTATTTTCAACTCTTTTTAGTATCTTACGTAGACACTACATAATTATAAATGTGTAGTATCACTACAAACACAGACACTTTTGTAGTCAAGTATGTATGTATATTTAGCATGAAAAAGCTTGTGTGTGTGCGTATGTGTTGACGCATTCTGC
>NQII01005066.1:155724-171464 GCA_002778355.1 Clitarchus hookeri | reverse complement strand
CTCTGGACGTGGAGGGACTCACTATCTCCGACTGCCGCGCTCGCGATCTGTGACGTAATATGTGAACCAGAATGTAGTCAAGGTCAATGTATACACGCTCTGGACGTGATTAATTCGGCGGGACTCGCAATATAACTTGTATTGAAGAATCTCGCCTAGTGTATAGCCAGTTTAGCTCAGTGGTAAGACNTTCGGCGGGACTCGCAATATAACTTGTATTGAAGAATCTCGCCTAGTGTATAGCCAGTTTAGCTCAGTGGTAAGACATCCGACTCTTAATGCAAGGTTCGTGGGTTCAAATCCTGGGCTGAGCGGATAAATTTTCAGTGTGGGTGTGAAGGCGGCCGCATCCAGCATTCACACTATATGTTTATCAACTGAGTCGTTCCAAATTTGAGCTAATAAAATTAATGCTCGTACTCTTAGTAGATCTAGGAGTACTATATGTTACCCCTTAAAGCCCAGCATAAATACTCTCTACAGTAGTCAGTATTGTATCAGACGTATAGCTGGGTAATCTCGTATGGTGACAGGCGCCACACCATCTGAGAGGGGGTACTAGGACTTAAAAACAACTCCTTCACCTCACCACTAAAAAAAAAAGAAAAGTCGGGCGAGTGGTGAGGTGTTGAGTTCTCCGAAAAAAGGAGTTGAGTTGGCGTCAAAATTAATCCGTGATAATAATAAAATAAAGGTCGCTGGCGAGTCATTAAGTTGATCATAAATCTTTTGCAATATTTTCTTGTAAGATAATAAAGATGGATAATATTTCTATAGACAGTGCAATGAAAGATTTAGAAAAAGAATTAGGTGTTTCACCTACTTTAATGTGACTATGTTGCAGCACCTTTTCGAAGTCAGAGCGGTAATTGAGTTTTAATGGTTTAACAATAATTAAAACTTTATAGAGATATGAATACAAATGAAAATATACTGATGCCCATTTTTTTATTTCACAAATGCATTCTAAGTATGACTGGTAATTCTTAGAGCACATTTTTCTAAACACCTTTTTTCTAAAGGCATAGTCTAACGCAACTTATCAGCATTCTCATAAAGTATGGTTATTTTTAACCCTTTAGCATTTAAAAGCAGGTTGAAAATATATGGTTATTTTTAACCCTTTAGCATTTAAAAGCAGGTTGAAATGTGTGGTTATTTTTAACCCTTTTGCATTTAAAAGCGGGTTGAATATGTATGGTTATTTTTAATGCTTTAGCTTTTAAAAGGGGGTTGCGCCCAAATCGGCATTTTATAACTACTGTTTTATTTTCCACGGGCTCTGCATCATTTTTAAAGTAACATCTATTTTGTGTAAAACGATTTTGAGTACTAGTAATTTCTATTTGACCTGTAATCGTTCGTCTACGTACATTATACATNTATTTTGTGTAAAACGATTTTGAGTACTAGTAATTTCTATTTGACCTGTAATCGTTCGTCTACGTACATTATACATAATATTGTTCTCCCGAAAACCCATTTCGTTGTTTCCGAAGAAAGTGGGAAACGCGTAAATAGTTTTTAAGAAATTCTAACGTTATTCCACGTCGCATATTTCCNCTTGTTTCCGAAGAAAGTGGGAAACGCGTAAATAGTTTTTAAGAAATTCTAACGTTATTCCACGTCGCATATTTCCAACTCAAATATATTAGCTATAACGTCCAAAGTGTGATAATTGCTACAACTACCGCATCGCAAAGTTTAACCCAAATTCACTGTCTCGGGCAAATTAAAAAATTGTTAGTAAATATTTTATGTTTTGCAAGGTTTTATATTTTTTCGTTTTTAACATACTACTTTTTTTTAGACAGATATCAGTCTACAATATCTTAAAATTTGTTTATCAGTACAGTACAATGGCAAGTGGATTAGCTGACAACGTGATGATAAAAAATACAGCCTCCACTTGACCCAACAGCTGATGGCGAAAGGATAGATAAACGAAAAGTAATAATTGGCGCTACTTTCGTCGAACTGTCAGAATCTCGCCAACTTACATGAGGCAGACAATATATAGCTCGTTGACATGAGAAAAGAGAATTTGTGGAGTATCGCTCTCGTACTATTTTCAACTTGAATAACTGTACTGAGCAGCTTTCGTGGGGGGATACCATGAAGATTTGTAGTGGCCTTATGTTTATATTGAGCCCTGAAGCAATGTATTAGAGCGTGTGTCATTTAGTGAGCATAATCACATACACAGGCATAACACAATCACTTAAGAACATATAAAAAAGCAAAATAAATGCCACAGTTGGTCCGAAATAAAATGGAACTCCCTAAGTACGGTAGCATAAACAATGTGTGTCTATATGTGCATAAATATGGTGTTTCAAATGTTTAAAAAAAATTACGCAAGTGAGTACACGCACAATAATATATTTTGCATCCTTAAAGAGAAAATTCCTTTATTCAGTATGATCTTAAAAGTACTGTCTTTTGTCTCTGTTTGAAAATAATTAATGCCTACTCCGTTTCTGTAAGCCATAGGTATATATTATTTTTATTTGAACAGTCTCTCTGCATTTCTATCTCTTTAAAATACTAGCCTACTTGTAGTACCTTGCCCGCACAAGGAAAACTGTCACTCAATGTTGACGTGATTTTATTCTGAGCTAGAAAACTTTTGGCCTATTTCCATTAATTAAGCAAAATAAAAGCGAGTCGTATATTTTGCGTGCACTCACTCTCCATGTTTGAAAAGAAAATCCCTTTTTCAGAAGACCGTAGCCTCGCCAACGTCTCTCAGAACATTGAGGGAATAAAAGCAAAATTTACTTATAAATTTAATCAAGTGGATAAAATATTACAAAACACGTTCCAAAACAAATTGAATTATATTTAAATACATTTGCAATTCGAATTTATTCAAATAAGTTATGTTGAAATATATTAAGTAGGCTAGAGAAACATTTTAATAAAAGTCTCTTAAAATTCAAGTCAAAATAATATTCAATAAAAATATAACAATTGACATAGTTCAAAAGTTTAAAATATTGAATTTTATGACGTTTTAGTATATTCAGACATACTATTATTGTGAGAAAAATAGAACTTATAACCAACGTTTACAAAACGAACGTAACGTCGTCTTAGTGCATAATATGTTAAAATACAACTTTCATCTTAGCTCATAAATAAATGACATACTTGAAAAGAAAATAATTCAAAACATTCTAAGGTTGCCAAATTACATAAAATTCCCCTTCCAGGACGTAATATTGCACGGAACCAAGCAAATTTAAGGACTTAGAATAAAAGCATTCATAAAAAATAGAATATTAACACAATTTACAATCACAAACAACATTGAAAATATTAAATATATTACATTTTTGAATCCTTTCCAAAAAGCTAAAACAAATACACACACAAAGATTAACATACTGCATTATACTCAAANCCACAGTTGGTCCGAAATAAAATGGAACTCCCTAAGTACGGTAGCATAAACAATGTGTGTCTATATGTGCATAAATATGGTGTTTCAAATGTTTAAAAAAAATTACGCAAGTGAGTACATGCACAATAATATATTTTGCATCCTTAAAGAGAAAATTCCTTTATTCAGTATGATCTTAAAAGTACTGTCTTTTGTCTCTGTTTGAAAATAATTAATGCCTACTCCGTTTCTGTAAACCATAGGTATATATTATTTTTATTTGAACAGTCTCTCTGCATTTCTATCTCTTTAAAATACTAGCCTACTTGTAGTACCTTGCCCGCACAAGGAAAACTGTCACTCAATGTTGACGTGCTTTTATTCTGAGCTAGAAAACTTTTGGCCTATTTCCATTAATTAAGCAAAATAAAAGCGAGTCGTATATTTTGCGTGCACTCACTCTCCATGTTTGAAAAGAAAATCCCTTTTTCAGAAGACCGTAGCCTCGCCAACGTCTCTCAGAACATTGAGGGAATAAAAGCAAAATTTACTTATAAATTTAATCAAGTGGATAAAATATTACAAAACACGTTCCAAAACAAATTGAATTATATTTAAATACATTTGCAATTCGAATTTATTCAAATAAGTTATGTTGAAATATATTAAGTAGGCTAGAGAAACATTTTAATAAAAGTCTCTTAAAATTCAAGTCAAAATAATATTCAATAAAAATATAACAATTGACATAGTTCAAAAGTTTAAAATATTGAATTTTATGACGTTTTAGTATATTCAGACATACTATTATTGTGAGAAAAATAGAACTTATAACCAACGTTTACAAAACGAACGTAACGTCGTCTTAGTGCATAATATGTTAAAATACAACTTTCATCTTAGCTCATAAATAAATGACATACTTGAAAAGAAAATAATTCAAAACATTCTAAGGTTGCCAAATGACATAAAATTCCCCTTCCAGGACGTAATATTGCACGGAACCAAGCAAATTTAAGGACTTACAATAAAAACATTCATAAAAAATAGAATATTAACACAATTTACAATCACAAACAACATTGAAAATATTAAATATCTTACATTTTTGAATCCTTTCCAAAAAGCTAAAACAAATACACACACAAAGATTAACATACTGCATTATACTCAAATTAAAACACCATTACTTTCAATTTAACTACTGCATCAGGACAATCTGGAGAATTTTGCCAACGTTGGTAGTTCTGTAGCGCCACTTGCGCAATAAAGATCCTTGAAGATCGCGTGTTCTCAGCGTCTTTTCACTTAGCAGTGTCGTTAGAAGATACCTGGCGTTTACGTCGTGTTGGGAATTCGTCGCCTTCTGATGACAACCCTTAAGCATATTCTTCAAATATGCTTCTTCGTCACTATCACGTGACGTAATTAGTCATACACAAAAGTACATGCTATTAGCAATAAGCATCTCTAGTTGCTCATTATGCTTATCTATGCTGGCCTCGCTTTAGCAGAGTCTATTAACGCTGTTCAAAATCAGCTTTGAAACGGTTAGGTTATATTGTGGTTTTTCAACAAAAAGTCTACGATAACACTTTCTCACACAGTATCCATGTTCGTTAACTATAAAACTATAGTTTAAACACATAAGCACATTGTTAAGTGTTGCATGGCAATACAAATACAAATGTTCTTCTTCAGCTAGTTCTCACGTATTGAACGTCGTTCAAGTGCAAATTGTCTATTCACACACAAAATTTGCTTAAATCAGTAGATTGACGAAGAAAATTATTATTCACATTTTCATCACTACATAGTACACTGAAGAGCCAAAAAAAAAACTGGTACACCTGCCTAATATCGTGTAGAGCCTCCGCGAGCACGCAGAAGTACCGCAAGACGACGTGGCATGGATTAGACTAATGTCTGAAGGTATGCAGGAGGCAATTCACACCATGAATACAGCAGGTCAGTCCACAAATCCAAAGGAGTGCGAGGCGGTGGAGATCTCTTCTGAACAGCACGTTGTAAGGCATCCTAGATATGCTCAATAATGCTCATATCTGGTGATTTAGGTGGCCAATGGAAGTGTCTAAAGTCAGAAGAGTGTTCCTGGAGCCACTCGGTATCAACTCTCGACGTGTCGGGTGTCGCATTGTCCTGCTGAAATTGTCCACGTCCGTCGTAATGCACAATGGACATGAATGGGTGCAGGTGATCGGACATGATTCTTAAGTATCTGTCACCTGCCAGAGTCGTATCCAGACGTATCAGGGGTCCCATTTAACGCAAACTGCACACGCCCCATACCATGACAGAGCCACCACCAGCTTGAACAGTCCTCCTTTGAATTGTAGGGTCCATGGATTCATGAGGATGTATCCATAACCGTACACGTCCATCCACCCGATACAATTGGAAACGAGACTCGTTAGACCAGGCAACGTGTTTCCAGTCATCAANGAAGATCCTTGAAGATCGCGTGTTCTCAGCGTCTTTTCACTTAGCAGTGTCGTTAGAAGATACCTGGCGTTCACGTCGTGTTGGGAATTCGTCGCCTTCTGATGACAACCCTTAAGCATATTCTTCAAATATGCTTCTTCGTCACTATCACGTGACGTAATTAGTCATACACAAAAGTACATGCTATTAGCAATAAGCATCTCTAGTTGCTCATTATGCTTATCTATGCTGGCCTCGCTTTAGCAGAGTCTATTAACGCTGTTCAAAATCAGCTTTGAAACGGTTAGGTTATATTGTGGTTTTTCAACAAAAAGTCTACGATAACACTTTCTCACACAGTATCCATGTTCGTTAACTATAAAACTATAGTTTAAACACATAAGCACATTGTTAAGTGTTGCATGGCAATACAAATACAAATGTTCTTCTTCAGCTAGTTCTCACGTATTGAACGTCGTTCAAGTGCAAATTGTCTATTCACACACAAAATTTGCTTAAATCAGTAGATTGACGAAGAAAATTATTATTCACATTTTCATCACTACATAGTACACTGAAGAGCCAAAAAAAAAACTGGTACACCTGCCTAATATCGTGTAGAGCCCCCGCGAGCACGCAGAAGTACCGCAAGACGACGTGGCATGGATTAGACTAATGTCTGAAGGTATGCAGGAGGCAATTCACACCATGAATACAGCAGGTCAGTCCACAAATCCAAAGGAGTGCGAGGCGGTGGAGATCTCTTCTGAACAGCACGTTGTAAGGCATCCTAGATATGCTCAATAATGCTCATATCTGGTGATTTAGGTGGCCAATGGAAGTGTCTAAAGTCAGAAGAGTGTTCCTGGAGCCACTCGGTATCAACTCTCGACGTGTCGGGTGTCGCATTGTCCTGCTGAAATTGTCCACGTCCGTCGTAATGCACAATGGACATGAATGGGTGCAGGCGATCGGACATGATTCTTAAGTATCTGTCACCTGCCAGAGTCGTATCCAGACGTATCAGGGGTCCCATTTAACGCAAACTGCACACGCCCCATACCATGACAGAGCCACCACCAGCTTGAACAGTCCTCCTTTGAATTGTAGGGTCCATGGATTCATGAGGATGTATCCATAACCGTACACGTCCATCCACCCGATACAATTGGAAACGAGACTCGTTAGACCAGGCAACGTGTTTCCAGTCATCAACAGTCAAATGGCGGTGTTGGCGGGCCCAGGCGAGGCGTAAAGCTTTGTGTCGTGGAGTCAACAACGGTACACGAGCGGGCCTTCTGCTCTGAAAGCCCATATCAATGATGGTCCGTTGAATAGTTCATACGCTGGCACTTGTTGATGCCCCAGCATTGAATCCTACGCCAATTTGAGAAAGGGTTGCACGTCTGTCACGTTTAATGATTCTCGTCAGTCATCGTTTGTCCCGTTCTTTCACGATATTTTTCCGGCCACAGCGATGTCGAAGATTTTATGTTTTACCGGATTCCCAATATTCACGGTACACTCGTGAAGTGGTCGTGCGTGAAAATCCAAATTTTATCGCTACCTCGGTGATACTATGTCCCATCTCTCGTGCGCCTACTATAACACCACGCTCAAACTCACTTAAATCTTGATAACCTGCCATTGTAGCAGCAGTAACCGATATAGCAAATTTGCTAGACGCTTTTTGTCTTATATAGACGCTGCCGACCTCATCGCGTTACTCTGATTGGTTCCATACCTCCGTTGTTTGCATACGCACGCCTATGCCAGTTTTTTTGGCTCTCCACTGTATAACCCCAACTGAAAGTTAGCGTACAAATATGGTGTTACATTCAATATCATATCAACACATCAAAGTGTATCAAGAAGCGTGTGTGTGTATTTCTTAAGATATTCGGCAAAATTAAGTTTTAAAATAAAATTATAAGTAATCATCACAAGTTAAGTGCAGGAAGTGTGTGATAGCTCGTCATCTCACAGGTTAGATAACACAAGAAAAAAAAATTGCCAAAGATTAATAGGATAATCTTTAAGGGCAGATGCATGTTTGCAAAACAATAGAAGAGAGTATAGATATAACACTCAAGGTAAATAAAAATACCACATGTTGATGCTATCTTCCACCAGGTAGGTTGGTGCGGGAAGTTGAGACTCACTAGATGTAAGTCGTTACACATATAGTAGTGTCTCCTTAAAAATAATGAAATTAACTCCATAGGAAGCACACTTTTTTTAAAACTAATATAATAAACACAGAAATATAAAATAGAAGACAAACAACCAGGTTCTCACCAGAAATAAAACAGATAATTGAACTGGTCCGTCTCGTCGATCAGATATCTTGCATTCGTACATAGGCAAAGTACTTTTGTGGGAAGTATTCTTCACACAACTGCATCACATGCGATTCACTGGTTCCATCAAATATATTTTTTGGCAGTCTATTGTGTCTTGGGAGTGTCAGATATTTCAATTCAAGCTCTTCGATCTTCTCACTGCAGTCTTTCAAAGCTGATGAAAATATTTCTTCAGATCTGAGGTTATTACAACCATGAATCATTTGTTTCAACATACCTAATAAAGCCTTCTGCAGTATTCTTCTTTCCATGGGAAAACTTATTCAGCAGTTCAAGAAGTCAAATCAACTGATTACCCATGATACAAATCAATATACTTTTCAATTTTTTCAAATATGCTGAGTAGAGTGCCACGTTACGATTTTCTGACAGTTGTTTTAATAATTCAAGAACGAGACCATACATTTTCACAACTTCCTCGTCTAGGAGACGGATTAACGTGACATACTATTCTTACTACGGCCTTAACGCAGTTAAGTTTTGTAGAAAAACAGATTTTTTTTATTTCTGATCTTACATTTTTGATAGCAGTTGTCCCTAATTTAGTTTTCTAAAAATATTGTGTGATAAGGCTGTTTGGGTGGTAGGTGTTATGTAGTTATTTTGTGATCAACAGAGAGTGCACTAACGCATTGAACATGCCTGGGACAAGTTGAAAACAGTAGTTTACAATCGTCCACAACCTCCAGAAACACTTCCAGATCTCATAAGAGCTGCCCAGATGGAATAGGAACTTTTCCGGAAGATTACATTAACATATTGATTACAAGCATGCCACGGCGTGTTAAGGACCTGTACAATGCACATTCTAATTGCTATGCTTTCTTTTAGATGTATCTCACAGTTTTTTGCTTTCTTTATATATATTCCTAACTTACTTTTTGTGATGTGTCAGTTGGAGAATGATTGGGAGTCCCCTTATACCTTCTCCACCCCCTCCTCACAACCTAAGGCCAAGACGCCCAAGAATACAGCTACTTTTAGGAATATAAAATTATTTGTTTGAAAACAAAAATAAATAATAATAAGCCATTTGAAAAGTATGCAAAACATTAAGATTGTAATATATATAAAAAAACCAGTGTTTTGATGTTCTATGATTTCCTTGTAAAATTGTAGAGAAGTTACTATATCACTTGACTGGTGGCGATAACTAAATTTGGTAGTTAAAGTATAATACAAAATAAATTTTAATGAAAATTATAAAATATCGTATAAGGGTAATTGAATTGATTTCATGATTTGCAGCGGTTTCCAAAGAAATCATAGTCTAAAACTATTTTACTTGCAATGATTTACATCAGTAAATGTGTTCGGTGTAACAAAAAAATAATAATAAAACATCTGCAAAATGTTTAGATTCATTTTACTGTGAAATTAATTTAAATACTTTTGAAGTAACGACATTAGTTTACTATTGAGGTAATTGCAAATGAAACTGACGTTACTAGTTGACAGAGCACGATTTTACTGCCTTTTACGCAGCTGGCCAAGGGGATGACAAATTACGTAAATTTATATGCGTCTCTTTTCGTATCTCACGTCTGTGGGAATACGCGCTCACTAAACCTGGATTTCTGGCGAATAACTTTAACATATATTTAACGACTTATTCGTATAAGCTATTAATCACTTAATTTTAATAGGTATACATGAAATGTTACATTCATAATCATTTTAACACACTTGCCCAAAATATATGTCAATGCCGGAAGAAAAATTTTATCATATGAAGTGTAAAAATGGTTCACTTGATTGAATATAATATAGGATTTTCCATGTCCTGTAATTCCATATCCATAACAGCACGGTTACTGAATTAAACAGCTCATGAGAATTTTGACGCCCACTGATAAATTTCAGGTGGTGTTTTTTTTTTGTACAATTATACGCGAAACGTACGGACTAAAATCATGCTACCCTGAAAATCAAGAGCACCAGAGCATGGTTTAAAAAAAAAACATACACCGATTTCTCCCAGTGTAGCGACTTGAAGGTAGTTGCGCCAAGACCTCCAATTTGTTTACCATTCCAGGACAGTCCTCTTGTAAACTGTTATAAGAATAAAAATAAAAATAACTTCCTTTTTATGCATAATTATTGTAAAAACTATGGAAAGGTCTTACAATTGCGGATTCCTCAAACATAAAATCACGAACATAATTCGTACTACATATTTAACATTTTGATGGCGTCATATTTCTTGACATGGTATTGATAGGGTATTGCTGGTAACTACGGTACAGCAATAGGAAGCTCTAGTCTAGTCTACGGTTACCTATTTGAAAATTGATAAGTATTTTTGCAAAAAATCAAATATTTAAACCGCAATAAACCGCAATAAACAGTACATGTGTCTTAAAATTAACAAAATTATGTAAAACTCTATGATACCTACTATTATTTACCTATTTGTATTACAATTTTCAAAAACGGGACTTTAAAAAAAATTATGTTTCCTTTTTTTTAAATGCTATTTAAAATGTTTAATTCAAGTTTTATACCTTTGAAAACCATTGGTTTTTTAAGCATGTACTTATTGGTTTCCCTACGTATCTAATAAAATAATTTTATTTTTAAAATCAAAATTCATACCTAGTATCAACTATTGCTGAATGTGGTGGTTTTTTAATTAAAAAACTTATATAGTATAGGAAAAGCGGTGAAAATATAATAAGTAGTTCATATATTCTGCTCTCTATGTTATGTTTTGGAATTTCGCGCTTTACAAGATTCCTTCATAAAAGCCACATAACCTGTTTCGAAGAACATTGCGTACTTCGGTGCACTACCGCATCCTAGCGGCGCTCTCCGTCACGAATACCAGCACTTGCAAAAGTGCAACATAGAGACCACTAACCGCGCTGTAAAATATCGAGGCTTTTAATCACAATGAAATTTCGACTGTGCACTTTGTTTCAAAGTAAAACACGCTGGATTGGAAATAATTAGTTGAATACGTGACGCATCAATAAAAAGAGTTGATGTTTCATTTCCCGTTATCAGTCCATACCATGGTCATATTTCAGTCACAATACCACAATACAAAGTGTCGTAGTGATGTAATTACATTAAAATTGAGGGAGTAAGCTTGTAATTTATGCCAGTGAAAGAATTTGCAAAGCTAAATTTCGTATTACGTTTCACAATGAACGGTGCCTGGGATGTATTCTTTTTTTTTTCGTTAAAAATGAGTTAATTTTTTAATATAGTAACTACGAAGTCAATAGTCAAGGTTCAGTTAAAAATTAAATTCTTCGACCCCTTTGCAAAATACACAGAATTAATCAATCAGTTGACCAATACCCAAAATATAATTTTGTTCAACTTATTGGGATTTTTAAACCATAAATTACTCATTGTATTTAGATAAAAAAAAAATTTTNAGTGAAAGAATTTGCAAAGCTAAATTTCGTATTACGTTTCACAATGAACGGTGCCTGGGATGTATTCTTTTTTTTTTCGTTAAAAATGAGTTAATTTTTTAATACAGTAACTACGAAGTCAATAGTCAAGGTTCAGTTAAAAATTAAATTCTTCGTCCCCTTTGCAAAATACACAGAATTAATCAATCAGTTGACCAATACCCAAAAAATAATTTTGTTCAACTTATTGGGATTTTTTAACCATAAATTACTCATTGTATTTAGATAAAAAAAAATTTTTTTTCGATTACTTGACCAAAAGTAGAGAATGTAATGGGAAAACCTTGTGACACACCCCTAAATTTATCGTTGACAAAAAACTGAATGATAAAACAAAGTGGAAATGTATTATTCGAACTCAGCTGTTGTCACTTTTTTTTAGCCTAACTCCGAAAAAAATTTTTTACCCGTAACCCTAATTTCACAAAACGTCGTGTCCATATTGTACTTAGTAAGGACATGAGACTTGCATAGTNTTAGCCTAACTCCTAAAAAATTTTTTTACCCGTAACCCTAATTTCACAAAACGTCGTGTCCATATTGTACTTAGTAAGGACATGAGACTTGCATAGTTCTCGACCACGCCATTTGCTTGTTTTCAAAACGATGTATGTGTTGAAATTTAGGGTACTATGTCTTATTTTACAGACCATTTAAGCGATTTAAACCAATCGTGGTAGGTATGTTAACAGTGTCATTATGAATGATAGCATAAAATGAAAATATAAGGCTTTTTTTTTATCATAACTCAGAAACTACAGGAACGATTCCCACTAAATTTGGAATGTAAGTAATACAATGATAGGCCAAGTAATATTATGCTATATGAAGAAATAAGGTGTTTACTTATAAAATGGCCATGATAAATATTGTATATTATTTTGCTAAACCTACCACATAGTTTAACCAATTTCGACGTAACTTGGTATGTGGTAAGTATCTATTACAAAAATTAAATATTTAAATAAATAACATTCTTTTTTCGACCGTTTTGTAAGATACTGCCGCATTAAAAAGTAAAGTTTTTTATGCGATATCTCCGGAAAAAATAGACCGATTCCTACCTAAATTAGAAAACAAGAAGTGCTATGGCCGGTCATAAAAATGGCCCAAATAATTCTTGCACCAATTTTCAAAATGGTGGCAATACAAACATTTTAGTTTAGTCTAGCGATGATTGCCCATAGTAAGCTAGGGAGATGTACAGAGAGGCGCTTCAGTGTTAATTAAGTGGGGCATGAAAATAAGGTACCCTTAATTCTTGCTTTTAGATATGTTAGTGCTCAATATCAGTTGTTGCCGTCTCCACGTCGAACCCAGCAGATGAGTATAAGCTTCGTTGGGTAAAGAAAATCTCAAGGCTACGTAATAAGGAATACTTTCCATGTGCTTAATTTTGAATGATTATTTGGAAAACTTATATTGGAATTATTTTTCTGCATACGTTTCTCTAAAACAACCCGATATCTTTTATATTCATGATTTCTTTTCCCAATACTTATTACCGCAAGTATTTAAATACACAAAAAAAAAATACAATGCACCAGCAAAGAGTGGCGTAACCAACGTGTGGGGCCAAAGTAACTTAGCTTTGTGTAATGAGCGATTGGCCTGAACGAGAGAAGTATTTCTTGAGAAGTTCTCTACGAGAACATGGAGAACAACGACTCAGTGACAATGAGCGTTCCCGTAACTTCAACATTGGGCGAGGAACTAAGTTTCTCAGTTGAGGAAAATACCGTAACCACTGAAATTTTTGTTGAAAACATAGTTCAGAAAATACTGTCGAAAATGCAACGGTAAATAAAATTTTCACTGCGGTACCAAACACTAGTAACCTTTCAACTAACAAAATATTAGTGCAATTTTTGCAAAGATTGGAGCAGAAAATTTACTCTCAAAAGGCAGATCCCGAGGCTAGTAGTCAGGCATTGCTAGCTTACTTCGAAGCGCAAAAGGCAGACCTCGCTACAATTGACCAGTCAATACAAGATCAATTTGAAACGCAAAAAGGTGATTTTAATTGCAATTCTGAGGCAGTCGATAATAATGTAGCTGAATTAAAAACAGAAGTGATGGCTCGGTAAATTGTACCTCTAAATGTAGGAATATTTTGCACCACTTGCAGTGGTCATACGGATAATGTTAAACAACAGGTCACAGTTATGAGACTGATACTAGCAGGCTTATTCTGTACCGCGGACGCGAAGTTGCTTCTTGAAGCTATTTGCTTTACTTCTGCTCTAGAGATAGCGTTTCGTTTCTCGCGAGCGATTCTGTATGCACATGTTTGCTTCGGATGCTAAAATTTGCTTCTGCGCAAGCCATTGCTTCAAGGAAATAACTTCACGAAATTTAGCTTTAGCTTCGACGGCAGCCGTAGGCAGCCTTTTTGTCGCAAAATATCTCGTTTCTCAAGAAAAATTACAAAATAAGTGCTACTTTAGTTTGCCCCCTTGTATGTTTATCTCATTGTCATGTTTTTTCTCAAACTAATTCACATTGATTATTGATTGGTTTTGTTTTGTAAACAATGCAGTAAATATATTGAAGTGCGAAACATTAACAAAAGTGCGCAGTAAAACATGTACGTCAAATTGCATAAAACTATTTAAGAAGTCATTTACAAAATTTTTGTAATTGCCACAGACATTCTAAACCATATTACATATGTTTTTTTGGCGTTGATTTAAGACATGGTAGCAATTCTCACACTATATAAATTATCTTTTGGGTAACGTTTATAGATATGCGATTGAAGTTTGCTATGGTTTATGCCTATAATAGAAGTATTTACCCCACTATATAATTCCAGTTTTAATTACAGCACATTTGTTGCATGTGTTTCGCTTTCTGCTGGAAAATCAATTTTGGAAATAGTAAGTCAGGTGCAGAAAACTACGCTTAAATCAATTTTAAATTGTTGAGTAATTGATTCATTGTTTTTAAAACCATGGACTCGCGGTTTATTCTAAATCAATTATATTCACACAAATGGCCTAAGCTAATTTTGGCATATGACAATGCTGGTGAACATACTAAAAATGTATTGAATGGCTTGCAGTATTTGAACTTGTTTATAATTATTTTGCATACGTTCCATTTAGATTTTTGGATATAATGTTACGTGATATTTTGTGGATGTGCAGATGTTTCTTCCTTATTTACCTTTTTTTCATGCCATGTTAAAAATAATGGGCAGGCCTACTGTTATGTACACGGGGATGAAACTTAGATTTAGAGGTTATTTAAATTGGTTTTCTAATTTTTGCTACAAACTGTAATTAATTTTAAAAGTAGCGCTGCTAGTTTTTGTGAAGCATGAAGAATGAAAACATGCTTTGGGGAAACAAATCTGTAACTTATAACAACTGTGCATTTTGTCCGATTCGACGTTTTTACTTTTTAAGAACATTGTTACATGTGTTTTCATGAATGGTTTTAGGCTTCAAAATGTTGATACCTTATTCTCAGACACACTACACTACAACAAAACACGATATCATGTTTTGTACGTAATACGTTTTCTTATTACACAACATGTTTCAAACATAGTACATCTCAATAACTTAATATTTCCTGCTGCATTTGTCGTATTTGAGCAACCATTTAACCCTCATAAAATCCTATTTCCCTGATTACACTGATACCTGCCAATGCTGAAGTTTGGAAGTAGGTATTGAATCTGCTCTGCGGCGCGAGGCGCCAGCACTTGATGCTCAGTGATAGGGCGTAGGAATACGTCGACACTGTTGTCTCTAGGTCCAATTTACTAATAAATTACACTTTATTTGCGAGTTCACATAATCGAGTTTTATTGTTGCTTGAACAGGTTAACTGGTACATGAACTCACGAGACAACTCCCCTCCCCTTTTTCTATGTAGGCTACGTATGGTTTGACGCCGCGATTGGCGCCGTGAGGAGGGGGGGGGGCAGGATTCTTCACACCTGGTGTAGAACTACTTATCTGACACTGCGGCGCTGTCTTCGATCGGCTGGCGACTTGGAACTGCTCCGGCGCTTGGTGGGGCGTCCCGACGCCTGCTCTCAGAACTCCTCCTCGCGGGTCTACTCAGCACTCTTCGTTTGGCGACGGCCGGCTGCCGTTTTCTCGGACTCTTCCC